>KV741895.1:567-18586 GCA_000468175.2 Phytophthora cryptogea
GTCCTGTGTTCGTCTCCATTCTCAATTTCACTCCTGACCGATCAAGTCCCGCGTGGCAGTGGATAGTTCGACAATGAACATCTCGGATCTGTTGTGTTCGCCGGTCGAAACACTCCCGACTTCCGGTGATGAAGGTGACACCCGTCGAGTTGCAACGTGCAAACCTCCGAAAGCCAAGAAAGCGCCGTACAAGAAGCGGCAGACCAGGATCGTGCCCGATGACCAACGCAAACGTCCGTACCGGATGAGTGCGACCCAGAAGAAGAGTCGACAAGACTTCCACGTGCACGAGTCCAAGGTTTTCAACTTGACGCTGGACATCAACCAGCTCAAGCAGCAGGTCCAGTATCTGCTCGAGTGTCGGGACTTGCAAGTCACGTGTCTGTTGCAAAACCGACAGAACCTCGAGACGCAAGTGCTGGGAACGGTGGATAAAATCCTCTTCGGTGGCAGTGAGAGACCTCGATCCGGTGACGAAGGGTGCAGCTTTTCGAGGATGTTCATGGATCAGTCGGACGGAGCCACGCCGCCTAATGGCATCTACGAGTTCACGCTGCAGCTTGACAAGCCCAACTTTAATCACCGGTCATGTGCGATTGCTACGACGCAAGTGATGGCCATCGTCGAGGAAGACCCGGAAGCGGACAACCAAGAAGCTGCCGAGGTTCGCAAGATCTGCGGTGACGTTGGAGGTTGCTTGGTGGAAGCTGTTGGGGAGTTCACGGGCAGATTCACTCGCCAGATCATCGTCTCCATGTTCCCTCACGTCCTCAGCGACGAGATGATGGTGGCGCGGATCATTGGCCTGAGTATCAAGTGTCCAGCTCGACTGCTGCTCTACTTCAATGCTCACCGGACAATCGTCCGCCAAGTTGCGCAGGCCGATGTCTTCTCGGCGCTAACTGCCTTGCAACAGGCCAAACCAAGAGAGTTCGCTGCAATTATGGGCACGCCCTACGTCTCGTAGGGAGACACGACGATGTTAAGAGAACTACGGAAATTGCACATTAATGCATTAATGCAGGTGTAATACATGCAGGTGTTGAAAAGTAACTTGTAAGACACTCGTCTCAGAGATCGTCTCCCACCGACGCTGCGCCATTTCAATCTTGAGAACTTCACAGAAAGCCGTCCATCTTTTCAATCTGGGCGCTGCTCAAAGCATCCACTTGTCATTTGCAGTTGTCATTTTACGATGGACCTGGCAAAGATATTGTGCTCGTCGCCGAGACAGGGAGATGAAGAGATGAAAGCCTCAACTTTGATGACTCGGTCGGTTGAGTCACTTCATGGTCAAGTTTCGCAGGAAATGAAGCTGTTCCAGTTTGTGCCGGACAAAGAGCGAAAGAGACCGTATCGGATGAGTGCTACGCAGAAACAACGCCGTCGTGAACATGAAGAGTTTGAATCGCACATATACAACCTCACTCTGGATATCAATGACCTGCGGCAGCAAATACAACTTCTGAATGAACGAAAAGATTTGTACGTCATGCGGCTACTGCTGCATCGCCAACATGCTCAGAGTCACATGCTCAAGGTGACTTGGGATCTGTTCTCGAGCTATCGCAGCGATTCGCACGGATTGACACCAAGTGGTCGAGGCACTTTGTACTCGAATGGAGTTCTTCAGTTTGCCATGGAGCGAGGTACACCAGCTTTCACGCACCGATCCTTCGACGTGAAATACCTTCGTGTGCTGGCTTTGATCGACGACGACGATGTTTCTTGTGAACATGCTCAAGAAATTCGCAAGGTTTGTGGCACTCGGCAAGGCTGCTCAGTCGAAGTTTTGGTTAACTTTACTGGTCGGATTGTTCGGAAGACAATTGCCACCATGTTCCCGTTGATACTCCGTGACGAAGCTTTGACCTCGCAGCTCATCGGATTGAACATCACGTTCACCTCAAGACATCTTCTTTTCTTCGATGGTGAACAAAGGTTAGTGAAGCAAATCATGCAAGCCGACATCATTAAAGCGCTCAACGCGCTGCATGTGGGTGGCGCGAATGGTTTTGCTGCTTTTGCAGGACTGGAGCAGCATGAATCTGGATAATCTTTAAGGAAATGTTGGTTTGCTGCTTCGTACGGATATCTCCAGTAACACCTCACCTCCCACAAACCCAGGGGCTCTGACACGACGATGCAAAACAGTACATCAAAAACAAAACAGCATGCACACGAGTAGGAAATTGATAGCAAATCTTGCACACAGAAAAGCATTGACACACCGTACATGACTTGACGGCAGCTTGATGAAAACGAAGTTGATAGGATCAATGAAGTAAGCGCAGGCATCTCGCCTGTCCACTAAGCTTAGTCCCACTCGCCCCAGTCCTCTCCACGCTTGCTGGAGTCCTCATGCGTCGCCGGCGTCGCCTCGGGGACCTTGGCGTCCGAAGCAGCGCTTGTCGTCTCCGGGGCAGACAGATCGTCGTCATCACCCCAGTCTAACGAGTCGGCGTTTTCATCGCCCTCCTCTAGCTTGAGATCAGCAAGAGCGCTGATCGGCTCCTTCAACGACGAAGACGCACCAGACGAAGTAGATTCCTTCCGTTCGTCCAGTTCGATCCAGCTCTCCCCGTCACTTGAAGAAGTTGGACCGGGAGCAGCACTTGAGACAGGCACCTTGTCCTCCTCCTTGGACTCGTCATCGGGGAAAAACTTCTTCTCCTCGTCCTCTTTGGCCTTCGGCGAGTCCACGTCCCAGCCGATTTCTTCTTCGTCATCGTTCAAAGCTGCATCAAAAATTACAAGAGACAATTAGTCATCACAAAGTCACAGTAGACCCCCCACTCCCGCTTACCGTGCTCGAGCAGATCCGCCCCACGCTGCTCCTGCGCCGCCAGCAGCGACGCCTTGTAAATGTAGTGCGCCCAGAACAAATCCGCCTCCACCACTGAAGGCACGAGCTCCGTGAACTTGGCGCCCACCGTCGGGTAGTTCTCCAGCACCCCCTTCTGGATCTCCGCCAGCTCGTCCGGCGGCGTAGTGGCTTTCCACTTCTCAAAGGTCTCGACGTCCAGCGGCGGCTCCATGTACGTCTCGGAGTCCTCCTGCAGCGCCAGCAGGCGGAACCTCCGCGCATTCAACTCGCTTTCACTCAGCCCTTCGTCGTCGTACATGGAATCTCCCGCCAACGTGCCGAGGAACTCGTCGGCCGAGTTCAGCAGCTTGGAGCCCATGGCTTCCAGAGAATTGAGGCTGTTGCCGACGTTCAACGACGTCAATTTGCTGCCTACAGAGGTCAGTGAGCCCTGCATGGAGCTGCCCACTGAATTAAGAGAGCCCTGTACGGAGTTGCCCACTGAATTAAGAGATCCCAAGGTGCTGGCCACGTCGAAGGAGAAGAGCGAGTCCTTGAGGGTCTTCAAAGGGTCCATTTGGTCCTGATCTTGGGTGGAAATGTCACGTTTAGGTCCTGCGTCCTGCTTTGTCTCCTCTGCATCCTGCGCTTCGTCCTCGTCCTGTGCATCGATGCTCAGTCGCCCCTCCTTCATGCTCTTGGACAGTTCCGCCACGTCCTCCTGCACGATGGCCTTGAAATCCTGCAGGTCCGATCTCAATGTCGTCATGGCCTCCGCCGACTTGTCCTTGATGGCGTTCACCACCGAGTAGAAGCTGCTGAACGACATGGCACCTCCTTCACTTGCTGCTGGAACAGAAGAACGCGCTTTGGCTCGAGAACGAGGCGTATGGTGTGCACCACGTGATTATGCTGTGCACCACGCTGAACATAGTGTATGGAACATAGTTTTCGTACTTAGTGTCAATACTTGTGCACCACGTGAATATGATATGTAGCCACACCATATCGCATCTAGTGCGAGCACTTGCGGTAGGACAAGATTTGCGAGCCAAAAAGAGTGGATCGCGTTTGCCACTCTTGAATCTGCCGTGTCGAGCGCAAGTCGTATTTTTAGCCAATCGCAATGGTGCTCACCATCCGCAAGCCTGCCCCGCAGTTCACGGCCGACGCCGTCGTGGACGGAGAGTTCAAGAGCGTGTCGCTCTCCGACTACAAGGGCAAGTACGTCGTGCTCTTCTTCTACCCCATGGACTTCACGTTCGTGTGCCCCACCGAGATCTGCGCCTTCAGCGACCGCGTGGAGGACTTTAAGAAGCTCAACACGGAGGTGCTGGCGTGCTCCATCGACTCCAAGTTCTCGCACTTGGCGTGGATCAACACGCCCCGCAAGAAGGGCGGGCTGGGCGACATGAACATCCCCATTATCGCCGATGTCAAGAAGGACCTGTGCACTAAGTACGAGGTGCTCGTGCAGGACGGGGACGAGGAGGGCGTGGCCTTCCGCGGCCTCTTTATCATCGACAAGGAAGGCATCCTGCGTCAGATCACCATCAACGACCTGCCCATCGGTCGCAACGTGGACGAGGTGCTGCGTCTCATTGAGGCCTTCCAGTTCCACGAGGAACACGGCGACGTGTGCCCCGCCAACTGGAAGAAGGGCAACAAGGGCATGACCGCCAACCCCAAGGACTCGCTCAAGTACTTTGAGACGGTCGACGAGCCGTCCAAGAAACGCAAACTCTCCAAGTAATTGTGCAACAGACAAACTCTGCATCTCGCGCTGGACTGCAGCAGACGCCTTTGCCTAGTCACCTTACTATCCACACAGAGGATGACAAGCTAATATAACCACTCAAAAGATACCTGTATCCATTCTGTCCGGTGGTGCATTCTGTAAATCCAAAAAAAGCGCGGGAAATGCGTACCGTACTTTTCAATCAAAGCCAAAGGGCGGGAACTTTGCGAAGACAAATTCATTCTCCAGTTTTGCCCGATGCAATTGAATTTGCTTAAATACATGTACATTACTGTTGACGCTAGATTTCTGTAGTACAGTGCGCCTTGATGACGGGACGAGAGCGCTGAAAAGTGTCGAACGTCGAGTCATCGGAAAATCGCTTGCTGAACAGTAATTTGTTACAGTACATTTACATGTATTATTTACGCGTAGATGGCTTTGTTGGCAACTTTATCTGCCTGAAGCTTCCGGGCGATAGTATCGATGAAGCCCGGTGACCCAAAGGCCTCTTGCTTTGCCAGATCTCGAGTGATATACTGCGCCAGTAGTTGGGACGGATACTCCACAAGGTGATATGAAGTCGTCGCTAGCAGCATCGTGAGACCGAAGCGGAAGAACAGTCGGTCGTAGTAGTTGGGTTGAGTGCCAACTGCATCGGAGTAGATGACGAATCCGTGGAGGAGGTAGATCGAGAAACTCACTTTGCCACAGTACCGTAGTACGCTCCACTCGAGCATTGTAGACAGAGAGGAGGGGAGCAGCATCTCAATCACGAGCACTATAGTAAATAGCACACTGATGAACGGGAAGCCTGGTGTCTGCGGTGCGATGTTTTCGTGAATCCAATTGAAGAAGAATGCTTGAAAGCTCAAGCTTAGCAGCAGCCAGAGTGTGGTGAACTCAAGTACTCGGATGGCGAGTAGGAGAACCGGTCGGGGTGTCAGGTTCCTGGCCTTGATCCACGTGTCAAGCTTGACGAAGATGACAGCAGCCATTGATCCAGCGACGAATGTTGGAGCGTGAGACGAGAGCCCCATGTGGTCCCAGCGGTACGTATTCCAACCTTCATACACGACCCAGCCGTAGGCAGGAATGAAGGGGACCCACCAATACTTCTGCATCTTCAGCACCGCCAACACAAACACAGGAATGAAGAAGTAGTACGTGATCTCCAGCGGTAGCGTCCACAGAACGAAGTAACGTTGATCAAAGTCGAACGTGAGCACCTTGTACAAGTCGTAGTCTTCAGGTTGTTCGATCAAATAGTAAGCGTGTTTGTCTTCGTCAGGCAGCATCCACAGCACAACAGCAACGAGAGCGAACAACGGGTAGACACGGAAGAAACGCTTGGAGAAGTAGTCGGCCAGCGTGAACATCCACTTTCGGTAGCTGGCTCCGTGTGCCAGCAATTTCATGCTCATCTTCATGAAGAGCATCGTCAACAGGAACGACGAGAGCACGAAAAAGGCGTCGACAGCACACGCTCCTAAGTTTAAGTCCTGCAGGTATTCATGGGAGTGCTGCACAACCACCAAGAGAGCAGCGAGTCCTCGCACTCCGTCAAGAAACAGAATTTTCGTCGGCACCGCTGCAGCTTCAGGAGTCTTGGCCACTGCAGAAGTATCGGTACGCTTCACGTCGGACTGGTCTTCAGAGACGTCTTGTACGAGTAACGATACATTTTCCTTGGAGACATCAGCAGCACTTGTTCCTGAGCGAATCATCCCGTGAACGGTAGGTAATCTAAGTACAAGTGCGTCGAAAGCTCACTGTTGCCAACTGAGGACAAGAGGGTATCGGTTTGCTATGAAAGTCTCGGGTGAATCGAGTACGCACCAACTTCTACTGGAACGAGCACGCGTTGCGGGAAAATTTGTCCAGCCTCCGAATCATTTGTATCCTTTGCTTTACCACGCGAACAGCAAACAAGGGCAAATAATAGGGTTGCTGCCTTCAACAATCTGCTTCTCGAAAGCAAAGCCACGAGAGACCGAGCTGAGCCGGGACAGCAAGTTCAGGTAAATACATGTGAAGACACAGAGAATAGGTCGTTTTCCGCCTGATCTCGCCATGCGAACAGTGTGAAGATCAATGCACCACCGCAACATCACAAATGGCATGAGGCGGGCGCTCAATGCAGCCAGTTGACCACACGCCCATTCCTCCTCTTTCGTTGTGCAGGACCAAGATCAATCATGAGTCTCGTTCCACGCATCTTCATTGTGCTGGTGGTACTAGAAACTTTCGCGCTGTCGGTTCTCGCCACAATGGACTGCCCCGCCAGTATCAGCGACTCCGTCACAGCCTCAATCGACAATGACGAACTCTTCAGCAACTGCGCGCAAGGCAACTCGGGACTTCGCACACACGTCGAATCGCTCTTCGACGTACTCAACTTCTCCGAGGCCAACTTTCTCCGATTCTGTCGCTCCCCAGCATGCAACAAGCCGGTGAAGACGCTGCTGAAATCTACTCCTGCCGATTGCCTTGTCAACTACCACAGCTTGACTCGAAACATGTCGAAGGAAGTGTCGGCTCTGCTGCACAAGTGTGCAAATGTGGTTGCGGCAGCGGACCAAACCGACGAAGACTACATCTATAGATACTTTCTGGACCAATGAACAACTTTTAGCAGCGTCCTCGGTTTGCATTTGCAGTGTTTGTATCACTCGTCAGGCATTTCAAATTCTCAGCGTGGCCGACGTTGAGTCAACTCTTCCTGGCATGCAACCAATTCCTCGTACTCTGAGATATGTGAGTCACCGATATGTTGTTGGATTCGACGACGTCAGGTAGACGAGAAGCGAGGGAATCTCAAAAACTATACTCCGCACAAAACGAACTCTAGAGACTGCATACCCCTCGAATGCGCTAGCCTCCTCTAGAATTCACGAAAAAGGTCTTGAGGCACTGGGGTGATCGCAATCAAGGAGCGTTCCGATGGTAGATGAAAACATAAATCGCTCGAGGTTATAGCGGTGGACGGTTAACCAGAGATACCAGCATGGCTAATCTCAAATTTGTCAGTACATACAGTATCCACTATCAGGTATTTTTCCTTCTCACGCACAAGTGCCTTAGATCGCGAAGTTCGGATAGTTGCGGAAAGTAATGATCTGACAGATGAATTATGCGCAAGTAAGTGGCTAGCTGAACCACCTTTTAGCGGTAATATTACTCTGCTCACTTATCCGAAGGTTGTTGGAGCAAGATTTCCATTAGACAAGGGCCTGAATAAAATAAATGATCCTATCTCTACAACGGTCTACTTGTGATTTTTGGACAGCACATTTTGGGTGAAGTCGATGTCGAGGTCGACGTGCTCGTGCTTTTCTCGACGAAGATGGCCACCAAAAACGCAAGGGTAACCAGCACAACGGTGGACAGAACGTGTGATCTAGGATTAAGATGACTTTTGTGGGAATGCTTTACACAAAACAAAAGAAATTCCCATCCAAAAGCTGAGATCTGGCAGGGGAAACAGTTGGAGTGATTCCAATGCCTTCTAAAGCATGTCCGTTTGAATAGGCTGCTTTCACGCTGGCATTTTGTTCAAAGTGTCCCATTGAAAATGTTTCCAAATTGAGCGTGTTTTTTCTTCGTTATCAAGATCAAATGAAGAGCGGCAATCGATCACCGCCACAATCACAACAAAAAACTCGCAGCTCGCATAACGCAAAACACTTCATTAGCAGAAACAGAAGACTACTTATGAACATTTCTAAAATCGTACATGCCATCAACAAACTTCAGGGAATCCACTTGTGTCCATTAATACAACATTAATGCTGCACACGATGGCGCATTTTGGTAGTTAAAAAATAAAAAATAGCACTTTTGGACTCAAGCATCCAGGTATTGTTCGCCTCGACTGCAAAGTGTGTGCCCAGACTCACTGAAAAATACAGTCAGACCGGTACATCTGCCCTATCATACACAAAACACGCGAGTATGCCCTACTAGTATTTCGCGATTTGGAGAATTGCAAGGCGACAGTCATCTGATGACTGTCGCCTTGCAATTCTCCAAATGGTGTCGTAAATATGCTACCATTCGCTCCGATCTCAACCCATGGTGGAATCGCTGGTTTTGAGAGATAAAGTGGTTTAGCCCTTTCAATACCCATGCTCTCGTTTGCGTGGTTCAATAACTTTTCAGTTGCAAATAGCCGATCTTTTCCTCGCGAACTGCGAGTCTTGATGTATGGTCGGACCCACTAGCGTGCTTCACTCTTTGATAGTCGACAAGTTTGCTTCTTTTGCATCGGAAATCAGATTGAATCTTCACTTTTGCACTGTTTGATCTTTACGGCATGGTGAACAACGGCCAGACCATGGTCTGGCACGTCATCGCGTACTGTCTTAGGTTGCCGCAGTATCCAGTACCCACAATGTCTTCGCTGATGACTGGACAAGCTTTGTTGACTCGATGGTGAACGCTGTCCCGTGATCTGCTCTCGGACAGCAATATCCACACTTGACCAGGTGAGGCGGGCGCGTTTCTTATAGAGAAGTGCACAAAATTTATGCCGCCGCGAGACTCGACTTGCCGTTCAGGTCAGAGGTTCCGAGACCTGAAGGGCAGATGCAAGGGATCGGTCCCAATAGTTGAAGCTGTATCCGGCTTGACCCCAGATCTGCAGCTCGTCATTCTTCTTTTTCACTAGCCCACCACAGTTCACTAGTCACGATGCGAGACCATCTTTTCATCTTCCTGGTGTTGCTGCTATCGTCATCTTCAGCGTTGGGCAGGAAGAAGTGCCCCGCTTACATCAGCAACCCCATCACAGCCACACTTGACAACGGCAGGCTCTTCAGCACCTGCGCCATGGAGGACGCCGGCGTTCGCGTCGACGTGGACTCCCTGTTCGACGTGCTCCACTTTTCCGAGCGCGATTTTCTCATCTTCTGCCGCTCTCCAAGCTGCATCAATCCCGTGCAGAAGCTGCTGCGCACAATTCCGACCGACTGCCTCATCAACTACCGCGGCTCGGCACGCAACTTGTCGGAAGAAGTCTCTGCACTGTACCGCGAGTGCGCTCAAGTTGCCGTGGAGGCGGACAAGACCGACGAGGAGTACGTCTACAGGTACTTTCTGGACAACTAGTTAGTACAGTCAGCACATGCACCGGACAACAGCAACTACTAATACCAACGTTGGTAGTATTTTACCTCACCTGTATACTATACGTATAGTGCCGTGTATACCAACTGCAACGTGAGTGACCATCACTCCAGGTTGAAGTGCGACAAGGATTCCGCATGCTCCTCTTTCATTCCGCATTTTGCGTTGTCGAGAGCACAAGCACCAGGAAGAGCCAAGGGAAGAAAAGACGAGCCCACGATGAACTGGATGACGAGCGGGAAGCACCGCGCGCTGTACTCGCAGCGAGGTCGACGGCGGCAGATGCACTTTCCGTCTCAAGTCCAGCGCCAACGAGTGAAGCCCACGAGTCCCCCTAGACATTCCCAGCGAGAAAGGGCGCGAGACTCAACCACGCCCTGGTATATTGTATCAGTTGGAGACGATGATGAGTCCCAAGGTCCGAACGACCGTCGAGTGCCATGACAGCATCTTTCGGCAGACTCACGTGTCTGTCTACAGATATCCGCGTGCTGGAGCAGGAGAGGAAGGGAGCCATGGTATCTGCAGAAGCTGATGAGGAGGCCAAGACAGAAGAGGACGAGCCTCCAGCCGCTGGTGGAGACGGCAGAGTACCATCGATTCCGACGCAGAAACGAAGTCATCAACAGCAGGCTCGAGACGAGAGAAGTGAGAGCAGATGCATCTTCACTCCCGTCAAAAAGGCGAGAAAGTTCAACCACCAACCAGGAGTAGTGCAGCCGGTGAAAAAAGTCCCTACCGAGCGTCCACCATCTTCGATTGCGTCTGGCATCGACATGCTCTTTTTCAAGTGAGTGGTGTCACTGAGGAAGTTTTTGCTGGTTGCTGCTGATCCGTTATGTTTGCGATGGATCTGATGAAGCGATGGAGAAGAACTGCCTCGCAAGAATAAAGTGCGGAATTCGACCCGAGTTTCGTCCGTGCAAGCTTCGCCGGATGATAATGACAGTCGAGTTTTGCAGCGGACGAGTGAAAATGGAGACCAAAGTGCTCCGCAGGTACATGCTGTGGTGTCTGCTGTGCTTTCAAGGACGTGCTCTGACATTTGCGCCGTCCCCATCAGCTGCCACCTCCACCAAGTTTGTATCAAAGCCAAACTAGGCAAGCCGATGCTCCGCAATTTCCTTCCGACGACGAGTTTTTCGACGACGACAAATCACTTCAAAACACCGCCGGCGACCGTGACCTGCGGGACCGCCATTTATGGAGAGGCAACGTGAACTCGCAGGGTAGCTCTAGTCCGGGCACGGTAAGTCATTGCTAGCCCCACCATATACGCCAGTATGTCCATTTAACGAAAATGTTTTGGCTTCAGACATTTTCTCGCCCGGACACTCCACGCTTCAGAAACAGCGACGACACGTGAGACTTAAAAAGATGAGCGAAACACACAGCGCTAACATTTCATTGAGAATTCCTAACAGTTCTCACGCGCCACCATCGCGTACATACACGGCATCGCCGTTATCCTTTCGAATGAGCCGTGCCGAAGGTCTGTACGTAATATTCATGACATCATGCGGCACAGACTGACATGTTTTTCTCCTCAGTTCTTCAGTCTCAGCTCTCCAGTAAAATTATTGACATGGTACGAAGTGTTCACAATCACGCTGCAGAAGGCACAACAAGTCTGAAATCGGTTGCTGGTGCACAGGACCCAGCAGCTCAACTCCACAATATCGGCAGTCCGCATGTATCACCAACGTCATCTCCGTCAACATCGACATCCTCTCAGGGCAGCATCGAGCTGGCCCGTCCTCCGCTGGGCTGGCAAAATAAGATGATGCTATCCCTGAAAGAGGGACGAATTGACAGACTGGACCAACGCATCAGCGCCCCACCCGAATCGCCAAGCCCAGCATCTCCTGCAAGTACATTTGACCGGGCACCGGTCCGCAGTGAGTACCTCTCCATACATCCAGTTCGCTACGACCAACAAAAAACTAAACTCACTCGTCATTTTGTAGATCACGATTCACTCATTCGAAATCATGTGCCGATTTCGTCACTCTCAAGAAGTTCAACAGGAAGCGATGGTGAGAACTCAAGCGCCGACTCACTCATTCCAATTGACGCAAAAGAGCGGATAATGGCAGCTGCCAATTGTCAACAACACCCTGAAGACATTCGAGAGTGGTTTCAACGGCCTGCGATAGCGAGTACGGATGCAATTCACCGTTTGTGGAGCAGTGCTCACGTATGGCTGTTGTTTTATTGTGGTCCAGAGCTCAACAGCAATAGCACCACATGTTCAATTCACGAGAAAGCGATGTCGGTGAAGCAGCAGTCTTGGGTTATATCATCACGCACGAAAACAATCTTGGATGCAGTCTCAGCATCGAAAGTTTCAACTTCTCAAAGTCTGATTGAAAAGCGCGACAGCAAGTACCAGGAAATGGAGAGTGTCGCGATCTATATGTACACTCTGGTGCAGTGCTACAAAATCGACGAGAATCTCCGGTTTGTTCCTTCCACAGCATTCAATTTCTGGAAACCAGTACTCACTGTATTTAACTACAGTGTTGACGGACCCAGCTATATGGTGCCTAAGCACGCTCAGCTGAAGCAAGAAGCTAGCAACTTGGCTGCCGATATTGCAATACCTGACCCAGCACCGCGCCGCCACGAAATTGTCTTCTCCCCCAAGCGCAACTAGGTAACGAATGTTTGTCCGCATCAATTGCTCGACTAAGCGGTATCTTCCGAGTATATATTGGCCAGCGCTTTCTTGTTCACCTTTCCCATCGCGTTCTTAGGGATCTCCTCGACAAAGAAGTATTTGCGCGGCACACGGTAACTTGCAAGGTGTTCCTTTGCAAACTCCACAAGAGGCGGGGTAAACGTTTCAGGGGCCATCATGTCCCTCGTTACATTCGAGCGAATGACGGCTGCCACGATCTGTCCCCACGTTTCGTCAGGAAGCCCGAAGACAGCGCACTCAAGTACTTGCGGGTGGGTCAGCAACACACGCTCAACATCCAGCGCCGACACCTTGTAGCCTGCAGTCTTGAGAATATCAGCACTCGCTCGGCCACGGATACGGAAGCTCTTGAGATCGTTGTTGTACTGCACAATGTCGCCAGTCTTGAACCACCCATCGGCATCGAACTCCTTGGCCGTGGCCTCGGGCTTGTTCCAGTACTCGCGAAAGACCGATGGTCCCTTGACGCGGAGCTCACCTTCTTTTTCTTCTTCGAGTGGCAGCTCTGTTTCCGTGTCCGGGTCCACCACTCGCACGGACACACTCGGGAAAGTGTTTCCTACGTAGCCAAGATGGCGATTGCCATGCAGGGGGTTCGTGAGCACCATGCCAAGTTCCGTCATTCCGTAGCGCTCAAGCAGTCGCAATCCGGTCAAGGTCTCCCAGCGGTTCAGGATCGACACAGGGCACGCCATCGACCCACTAACAGCCACGCGCAGCCCTTGAGCACCTTCCAGTGCGCTCTTCATCACCGGGCCTTCTTGTGGCTGCTTCTCCATTGCTTCAAGGAGTTTCATGTATACGGTAGGCACCGCCATGAGCATGGTCACAGGCCGCTTCGTGCCTGCAGCTTGGCCTAGCTTGGACCAAATCACGGGCGGCTTCGCGAACGGCAGGAACTCCACGGATCCACCGACGTACATGACACAGAGCAAGTTGTTGAGAATGCCGTGCACGTGATGCAGCGGCAAAAAGTGGAGAAGGTGGTCCTTGCTCGTCATCTCCCATGCCGTCACTAGGTCGCTGATCTGTGCCGTAAGAGCAGCGTGTGTGGTCACCACACCCTTCGGACGTCCCGTGGTACCGCTCGTGTAGATCATGTACGCTCCAGCTTTGCTGTAGTCTCCGGTATCCAGCCACTGCTGCACGTGCTTGTGCTGTTCCGCCGTGAGCTCGGTATCGTCACCTCCGTGGGTATCGTCCGAGCGAACAATCACCTGCACGTTCAGTCTCGTAGGGAGACCAGCAACGTATTCCTGGAGCTTGGAATCCGGAGCCACGAACGATTCGTTGGCAATCAGCAGTGTCGCTCCCGAGTCCGACACGATGTAGTCCATCTCGTCTGCAGGGTGGGCTGGATGAAGCGGTACGGCGATGCCCCCAGCGAGCCAAATGGCCCATTGAATGACCAAGTACGAAGCTCCACGAGCGCCAAGAAGAGCGACACGAGGTTGTTCCTCTTTGGGCAGCACCTTGAGCAGCTCGTCACGCAGTTCAAACGCTCGACGAAGTATCGTCGCATACGTCCACTCCAAAGGTTCATTTTCCGTCGACACGATCGCCACGGAGCTTTGATGCTGCAGCAGCTTCTCGAACAAGTGCGGCGCGATGAGTTGGGCCGTAGACATCGTTGGTGAACAGCTTGAAGACTTGAGACGTGGGTGCTGCACGGAACAATCCGAAATGAGCTGTCCGAAATGAGCTGCTCGACCGTGAGCGCAGCCGAAGGGTACGTGGTCGTCTCTAACTTCAACCACAGCGCTAGTGAGTAGTCATCAAGTGGGGCGTTATTCAGAGCCATCCTCGACGAGATCTATCCCAATGCTGCTTGGTGTATTACGTCCATTGTTGCTGGAATCCAGGATAGCCCTCTCGTCCAGTCCACCACACGCATCACGCTTCATCTTTGCTGCCCCCTGCGACGCCATCCCATCCACCACTACTAGAGAAAACGACCGAGAAGACCATGGACCCGTTCCTCCAAGCTGCCATCGACGAAGCCAAGCAGGGACTCGACGAAGGAGGCATCCCCATCGGCTCCGTGCTCGTCATCGACGGCAAAATCGTCGCCCGTGGACACAACCGACGCGTCCAGCGTGGCAGCGCCGTGCTCCACGCTGAAATGGACTGCCTCGAGAACGCCGGACGCCTCACGGCCGCTGACTACGCTCGGGCCACGCTCTACTCGACGTTGAGTCCTTGCGATATGTGCAGTGGCGCCGTGCTGCTCTACAAGATCCCGACCGTCATCGTGGGCGAGAACAAAACGTTCCAGGGCCCCGAAGACTACGTGCGGTCTCGCGGAGTGGACGTCAAGCTGTTGCAGGACGAGACGTGCATCAAACTCATGGAGGACTTCATCCACGACAAGCCGCAGCTCTGGAACGAGGACATTGGCGTCTAAAAAAGGCAACTACCTGTAACCCGCTACTTATACGCGGTGTGGCTTTTCGTATAAGTTGACATCCACAATACAAATTGACCTGTCAGAGACATTTATACGAGAGAACGGTGCGGAGCACGAGTATGGGTGACTGGCTGCTAGCAGTGCACTCGGGTGCTGGGCGCTACAGCGCTGCAAATGAAGCTGCGTACCTCTCTTTACTGCGTTCGGCACTTGAGAGCACTCACCAATTTATTGGGAACGCCACTTCGCCCCCAACGTCTCCAGAAATCGCCGTCAAGTTGCTCGAGGCGTTCGAGCTCAGCACATTGACAAATGCTGGACTGGGGGCAAATCTGACGGAGCAAGGGCGAGTGGAGTGCGAGGCGGGCGTCGTTTGTGGCCGAACGCACTTGGTGAGTTGCTGTGGAGCTGTTTGCGGGGTTAAAAAGCCAAGTTCATTGGCGCTGAAGCTTCTGGAGCAGGTTGAAAACAGTGACAGCAACTCGAACTTCGCGTTCGGGCGACAAGCTCCGCTGGTGGTTGTAGGTGAACATGCTCGACATTTAGCACGGAGTTTTGGGCTTGAGACGGCAACGGAGGACGATGAAGAACTGGAAAGGTACTTAGTGACGGAGAAGTCTCAACAGCATTGGCACAAATGGCATCGACGCTTTCAAGAAACTGCAGAGACTAAGGAAGGAGACCAACGGTTAGACACCGTTGGCGCCATTTGTATGGACCCGATGGGGAATGTGGCTGCTGCGTTGTCGAGCGGCGGCGTGGCGTACAAAGTTCCGGGTCGGTTGGGACTCGCGGGATGTCCTCGAATGGGCTGCGACGCAGCGAATGCTGTAGTGGTTGAGCAGAGCGAAAGAAAGAGCCGAAAGAGGAAGAGGAGAGTGGAGAGCAAGATGAAGAATGCGTTTGCAGTGGCTTGTACTGGGAGAGGAGAACACTTTATTCGGAGTAACTTTGTCGGGAGGTTGACGCGGAGGCTGGAGAAATCTGCAGATCTCGAGCGAGCACTACGCAAGACGTTTACCGAGTCCCGTGACGTGAATGGCGGCGTAGGTGTCGAAGGTGGCGTGTTGGCGTTCGAGTCGGAGTCCTCAACAACTTTTGGTGAAGAAGGAAAGAGTATTCAAAGCCAGAATATGTCACGAGGTGTTCAAATTGGCGCAGCGTTCACTACCCCTTGCATGGGTGTAGGCTTTTCGCAGTGTCGCGCGGGAGTGGAGCCTCAAATACAAGTCCAGCTTTTGCGTAGGCCCGAAAGTGGACAATCTGCTGGAGACTGTCAGGAACTCGCCCTGCACGTGTCGTTTTTGCTTCTGGATGTTTAGCAGATAAGTCTCTTTGAAATTCCTGCGCTTGGGACTGAGGACAGCGCTGGTGCTCAGTCTATTCGAGGCAGTGAAGACTGTGAGCAGTACAAGGAAAGATGTTGGACCCAAACAACTCATTCCAGTCCAAGGGTTCGAAAGCGGTGCAAACTCTCGTAGCTCTTTCATGACTGCAATTCCTGATGTTGCCCATGCAACTCCAGCAAAGATCGGGTCGTTCTCTAATGGTAAAGTGTCCCCAAGTTTGTCAAGCGTGCACGCTACCGATGTCTTAGCCAGCCAAACGTGACTTTTGTGGTGCCGATGAAGCGGATCATGTTCGTAGTGATAGGAACAACGGTACTCACTTGTTTGATCTGGACGATCTGGATCATCTTGTTGCCAATGCAGCCGAACAAGACTATCAATTGGATCATGAACACTGAAAACTTCGACGATAGTTCTTTCTGGCTGATGATCGATCCCCGCATAGCGATGAAATGGAGCTCCGTGTGTGGACTATCGGTAGTTGCGATAGCTTACGCCTCCGTTTTCGTGCGATTAATCAAGCGCCAAACTTTTGCCACACAAGCGCCGCGCTCTTCCCGGTTGGAATCCATGAAATTTAACCTGCGTAGCGGTAAAATTCTTCGTGCAAGTTCTCGACAAGATAGCAGGCTTACACTAATCCTTGCCCAAATCGCTGTGCATGTCGTGAAAGACGACAGTCTCGCCATTAACATTGCTGTAAGTGTGTATGTTTACAAACTGAAGCTGCCGCACACTTAAAGTTTCCTACTTTCATTCCTACAGAGAGTCTGGACCAAGTTTATAGATCTAGCTGTCGAAACATCACTTCTGTATCAAAATCTCGAGACGGTCTGTTGGTCATGACATTTATGACGATCATTGCACTGAATGCATTGCCTTGGGTGGCTATGCAATGCCAAGGCATTTTGTATCGTAGATGCACCATTCCTGGGTTCGAGGAAGCAATTTGCTACAATGCAAGATTGATAGCGATTTCGTGTGATCCAGGGCCCTAAGCGATTGAAATGCGGCGGCAACAGATCAAGCAGGGAGTTGGTGATTGTTGCAACCCTGAACACGAAGTGTGGTTTAGATGCAACTAAAGAGACACCGACGACTTGCTCATTAATCTTCGCAGCTATTTCGACTATCACGACTCAGCCTGGATCAATCCACACACTTGTTTTTCTCGGCACGAATGCAAATGCGTGTTAAGTTTAAGTACCCAGAGCGGCACCTGACTTAAACAATAACACTCTGCCATGTCAATGCTGGTGCACAATTCGAGTCACGATGCAAGGTGCTGACGAACTGAAGACAAACGAGCTGTTGAAATACAGTGCTAACGTTAGGCCATTTAATTTATCGTGTTGGCAACGAAACCCGATACAGCAACCGTGAAGACTGAAAACTCCGACAAAGGCTTGTTTTGGCTGGTGGTGGTCCATCCAAGTGGAGCACTATTAAATTTGAGATTTACAGGTAATAATGATGCACCGTCGACAAGGTGGAGCTGGTGGCCCGGCCTTTGATTCACACTGCCCAGCAGGTGACAAGATCATATCGCATTAGAGATTACACGAGCAAAGGCTGACTTCTATTTCCAAGGTATTAGTTAGCAGCCTCGAAGTACTCCTTCGACGCGTCCACCGTAGGCTTGATAGTCTTCTTGCCCTTCTTCCACCCAGCAGGACACACCTCACCGTGCTCGTCCGTGAACTGGAAAGCCTCCACCAGACGAAGGATCTCGTCCACATTGCGACCCACAGGACAGTCGTTCACTGTGCTCTGACGCAGTTTGCCCTCGCCGTCGATGATGAACACGCCTCGGAACGTCGCTCCAGTCTCCTCGCCCACGTCCACGAGCACGTCGTAGGCCTGTGCGATCTCCTTGTTGAAGTCAGCGATG
>KV741898.1:1313-11378 GCA_000468175.2 Phytophthora cryptogea
CCCCCCAGTAAACCAAACTCCTAAAGACAGTGGTTAATTCTGCTCTTCTGTTGTAGACGACGGTGAATTTCAAGAAACCTTTCTTCGTCATGTGCTTCTGCCATGCTGCACCGGTACATTCCATCGTCATGAACGAATAAATAATGCTGTTCACTGACTGGTGTTACTTGGGTTGGTTTTGTGCAGGCCTTGCTACTGCCGTTCATCTTCGTCTACTACCGAATGTGTGGCACCACTGAAGACCGACACGCTGGATTCGACATCACCAGTGTGCTCCAACGCCACTCCATTGTGCCGCTCTCGAAATTGCTGCGGATGTCGGCTTTCCTCGGCATTTTCTACCTTGTGGCGGACTACTTTTGGTTCTCATCGCTGCAGAATTTGACAGTTGCGGCGGGTGCTGCCATCTTCAACAGCTCTCCGCTCTTCGTCTACTGCTTCTCCATCTGCCTCCTGCACGAGAAAGTGTCCGTGAAGAAGCTGTTTGGAGTTTTGTTGGCGTTTATCGGTGTCACGATGGTCGTGTTGTACCAAGGAGGCGACGATGCCGGAGCGGGAATTGGCAACCCGAGTGTGATCGGAGGACTCATGATGATCACTTCGGCCATTTTGAACGCAGGCTACAACGTGTCGGTGGCTCTCACTGCGGGATCGGAGATCAACGACACCTCTACGCTCATGATCATGATGGGATTGAGTGGCTTGTTCACGCTTCCGGCGTGGTTTGCCGGCACCATTTTCTTCGCGCACAGTCCGTTTCCTTCATTGTACGAGCCGATCGGGTTCCCACCCACAGCGGAAGGAAACGTTATGCTGGCCATTGGCATTGTGATGTTTGCTACCAACTTCGTCTTCCTGACATTTGCTGTGTGTTGGACGTCGCCTTTGGAAACAAGTGTCGGATTCATGCTCACGATCCCGTTGTCGGGGCTGATGGACACTTTGATTCACCACGCGTCATTCACGTGGCAGTGCATTGTCGGCTCGACGTTGGTGATGACCGGGTTCTTGATTCTCGAATTGAGCTCGTCACACCCACCGTCGCATCACTCCACTACTCACGAAGGTTCGACTGAGAAAGCGGAGTTGGTGTAAATTCACCGGGCCTTGATGCCAAGAAATGAAGTGAACTACCAGTGGTGCAGTCGATCATGCCCAACGCCACGTCAACTCGGAAGAATAAACTTTTTACTTCTACAAATGCTCACTCTGTAGATAATGTTCATGCGTCAAACAAACACGTTGCTGGATGCAAGTAGTTCGTAGTAGCATACATCATAAAGTGACCAAAACGGTATATTTGCTTTAACTTGTTGCCGCAGGCTCAGATGCTGCAGTCACAAATCCAGCCTCGTCGATAGATAATACCTACGCACACTACTACTGTCCGCGGGTGGACGGACAAGGATTGCATGCCTCAAATACTTCTTAGTTGATGTCCGCGATCCACAACCCCTTATTTCTCAGCTCTTGGCACACTTCTTCTCGTTGTAGAACCAGACCCCTCTTGCTTGTTCTCGTCCTGGCTACCGATCGACTTCCGATTTATATAATTGAGCGACTCAAGCCTCTTGACCTTTGTAGCATGACCGACTGACTGGTCATTATTGAGCTCCGCGCACACCCCAGCTTTCCTTCTTTTATGATAATATTCCTGCGGTTCAGTGATCTCGCTTGTGCGCACTATGCTGTGGTTATGGTCTTGCTTCACTGATTCAGGTTGTTCGGTTGGCTGGCATGAGTGAACGAAGGTCGGTTGCTACGAAGAGAAACAGCGCAGCTACCCCGCACCTTCGCCAATCCAGAATAGTCGGTGTTGCTCTAAAAGCTGTTGCTCGAATTGCTGCGCGCCGGGCTCATCGTTCGGTACCACATGCTCTTCTACGAAGACGGGCACAACCTAAAATGTTAATATACCGCCAATTGGGCCTCATACTCGCCGGGCGTCCTCGAGCCACCTGCTCAGGGCACACAGGACGTCCGGTCGTCTGTACACATGCAGTAGAAGTTGGTCTCGTACCTCCATAGACGCTGAGGCGGTCTGGCAGGCTAGATGAGCGTGACGAGAAGTGCGGGCTTTCGCAGCGCTGTGCGACACGTTGATCAGTAGCGGGGGCGTCTTCCGGAGGAGAAATTTGCCAGTTTTCGTCATCCGAACGGCCTGCGCTAGAGTTACTGGATCTAGAGCTGCGAGGGTGCCCTGAGAGTGGATAACGAACCTCCAATTGGCTCGGCAATACCCCAGGACAGTAGCAATCGTCATCGAAACCATGTTCGTAATGAGGGTATTCATCTTGGCACTGCCCAGCTGCCATAGTCATCGAGTATCCAGTACTGTGAGGGTTCGATAATGGGGCACCTGGCCTGCGTTCTTCGTTCTGATCACCACTACCCATTCCAAACACCCTTGATTGTAGTGGCGGTGGTCCATTGGCATTACTTCGCGACATCCTAGGGCCTACACGTGCCATACTGGGCACTAGATATTTCGTCCGTTCCTTCAGGCGATGTACATCTTTGAGAATCCCGCACATACCCGTCCAAATCTCGTCCATTTCCTCGTGTATGCGTTCCGTCTCGTTATCCTGCACGTCGCGAGCTTGGGTCATCTGCTGCGATACAAGTTCCTCCAGATGCCGTCGAAAATACTGATTCTCCTGCACCAAATTCTGCTTGAGCTGGAACATCTCGGCGTGAAGTTCGTCCAGCTGCGCTATCGCAATATTTATCCGGTCCGTCGTATCTTGTTGGGTGGGTCCCGACGCGCTCTTGCACGACGGCGCCGAAGCCACTGACCCGTCCTCAATAAGCTGCGCCCTGTACTCGACCACGTCATCCTTTCGCTGCTGTACCTGTTGTCGACTCTCCAGCATCCGCACATTGGAGCACGACACGTCATCTCCATCAAACAACTCTGGTTCCTGATACGTGCTCTCTGCGAGTCCTCCGAGCCTGGTGACCAACCTGTTAATCTCCTGTGTGCACTCCTGTCTGAAATTCTGCAGCTGCGTGGCCGTCAGTCCCCGACAGCGCTTGAGCGTTTCCACCTGCGCCGAGCAGTTGGAAATTTGCGCAAGCGACTCCTGGATCAGCGCCGCGTTCTTCGTCGACCGTTCCTGATAGTCCTTCTGCAGAGCCGCCAGTTCATTGGCTACAGCATTGAGCGCTCCTAGTCCCAGCAGCAGCTGATGCGTCTCCTCTTCACGCAGCGAAAACTTTCGCTTAAGCGACGCCACGCTGACCTGCAGCTGCTCGTTCTTGGCGGCAATGGCGGCGATCTCGTCCGTCACGTCCCTGCCGCCGCCTTCGTCCTCCACGTCCGTCGGGAACGCGCTCTTCGTCTCTGCTTGGGTCCATTGCTGTCTGGCTGTACGAATAAGAAATAGAAATACAGCTCTAATAAATGAATAGAAATGGCAAACGTCAATAAGAAATGCATTAGAAACGAACCGTAAGCGCTTGGACTGGGGGACGACGTCGCCGTCTCCGTCTCCGTCTTCTTGTGCTGCGTCTCCCGCTCGCCGACCGACGCCACGCGTGGCCGCTTGTTCGTGTCGCGCAGTGTGGCGCTCTGGCTGCGCGCCTTGGGTCTTCGCAGCGTCTGGGCGGCCTTACTCGTGCTCCCGGCCATCATCGCTCTTTATCGCGTGCTTGTTGGTGGCGAAGCCTTTTACCAGCAAAAGAACACTTTGGCGACATAGACGGGTACACGCACGCGTTTGACTGCATCATATGTGCGCCACACCACTATCTCGTACATGGATACAGAACATCATTCCGCATTCCGTATCCAATGGTGCGCAAGAAGAGGAAGGGTGTGGTCAAGGAGGCGCAGGCGGAGGGCGGCGCGGCGGCCCCCGCGGGCGTGGACCTGCGCCAGGTGCTGCAGAAGGTGCCGGAGGACGTGGAGCTGCCCACTGCGCTGGGCGCCGACAGTCTGGCGCAGTGGTACGAGGCGCTGTGCGACGCCAAGACCAGTCTCTACGAGCAACTTAAGCGACTGCAGCTCTTCCGGTCCAAGTGCAAGTTGCTGGAATCAGACGCGGATCAGAATTTAAAAATAGCCATCTACCGCCTGGTGTTCCGGCTCAGCGTGGCGCTCGACGCGCAGTCGCTGCGCAAGAACTTGGGGCTGATCTTGGACGTGCTGACGCAGCAGGAGGCGCAGGAGCTGCAGGTCGCGGCTGCCGAAGAGATCAAGGCGTTCCTGACGACACTGTGGACGGATGCGACGACCGAGACTCCCGAGAGCCGCGTGCTGATGCTGGACCGGATGCTGCATTTGGTGGAGTTCCCGTTCCTGGCCCGCGTACTGGTGGAGAACCCAGTGGGCAAGCAGCAGATTGCGGACGCAGAGCATTTGTTGCATTTCGTGGCGACGTGTGCGGATCAGCTGGAGGCACTGGGTGCGCCGATCGTCGAGTATCACGAGCAGAACCAGGAGAAGGAGGATGAACAGGATGTGGAGGAGACCGAGGCGGCTGCGTCCACGAATGTCGTGCTGGTTGCTTCGGAGCGATGTGGACACGCGCTGAAGAGCGTGATTGTGCTGGCCACGATGAAGGAGGTGCTGGACCGACGCCTGGAACAATTTCGTGGAGAGAGCCAAGAGAAACTGACGGAGGCTTTCCTCCGTATTGTGAAGCATTGCGTGCTGCTGTTGCAGACCAATGTGGTACACAAGGATTTGCTCACTCAGGCAGGACTGGCTTACTGCTTAGTACTTCGTTTGCTACTGCGATTGTCGTCTGGTGGCTCGAGTACGGGGACAACGAAGTTGTTGTTGCAGACGGCGTACCCAGAGCTGAATATTGCTAGCCCTGATGTGTGTACCAATGCTCAGCTTCGAGTACATATTGAAAAGGATGTGGAAAGCTTTGGCGATCTCTCAAGGCTTGCAGTGTGTCGGGGTTTGCTGAATAGCCTCGCAAACGATGAGCTTGCTCTCCCAGCTGCAAGCCTTGGTCTTGAAGATGAACAGAAGTCCGAACAAAGTGCACTGGATGCCATCTTCACCGGGGTCCAGCAGTTCTGTGATCAGGAGTCGTACAATACGCGTCTGTACGCGTTCCAAGTACTGGAGACATGTCTTCGTCGCGCGGTGCTCATCCTGCAGAAGCAGAAGAAGGAAACAGAGTTCAACGGTGCCGCCTACCCTGCTGTTTTGGCGGTGGAAACGCTTACAAACCTAACGACTGCAGTATTGCTGAACTGGGAGCACCCGTCGAAGAAAGTCAACCAGTTTATGGCTGTTGTGTTTGCCCACATCGTGAACTATTTCGTCCTATCCGGTGGCTTTCTGGAATGGAGTGACGCAATTTTGCCACGATTGGTAGAGCTCCCACCTAGTAGTAGGGCTAAGTATGGCTCTTTGACGCTGCTCGTTGGCGAGGCTGGAGCCAAGCCAGTTCTTCAGGCGAGTCCGACCTTGCTATCTTCATTGCTTTCAGCGGTGGGCCAAAAGGATTACGCTGCACCTGCAGCAGCTAACTTGTTTGCGCAGATTCTTGACGACCTCAGCCAGGGAGACGGAAGGAATAAGGGCAAGACAAACAGTTCAAGTATGAAGGGTGATAAAGACTCAGTTGCTGCGTGGCGTCAACTCTGGCTTCCGGACGTGGTTGGAGTACTCCTGTCGCGTGACGAAAATTTGCGTTCGCGTGTGGCCATGTATGTGATCCCGCTTCTTTTGAAGAAGGACCCCGATTGTGTACCTGTCTTGATCGAGCATCTTCAAGGCGAGGCTATGAAGGATCAGATTGATAATAAAGCTGCCGATATAGCACTTTGGGCTGAGCTCGAAGTGCTCAAGTTTGCCCGTAAGAAAATGGCGCCAGAGAAGCTGGTCGGCGTATCGATGAACGAAATTGAGCGGGGCCTTCGTCATGCCAAGGGTGAAACACGCGGGACGGCTTTTGATGCGTTGTGTGCATCGCTAAAGTCTACTAGTATGCCGACGGATGATGAGTTGCGACTCGTGAAGTACTATTTGGTGGTGAACGGCAAGGAAATTGGTCCTGCTGGTCGTATGAACACATTGATTGGACTCAAGACCGTGCTAATTCGCATCAAAGAGACGCTTCGTCTCGCCACCAAGACCCAGGCTAAGCCAAACCCTTCAGTCCGTGATAAATATGCGGCGGCTGTAGCATTTCAGCGCTGGGTCGAGTTGTTTATTGTTGCCTCTGTGTACCCTGGCGCGCTACCGCAGCGTCTAACGTTGGGCCTGGAGGTTCTCCTTCTGTATGCCCAGTTGTTTGGCCTCGAAAATAGCGAGGGTGAGAAGGGCTCTCGTAGCCTTTTGCTCACGGGGCAGATGGTCACAACGCTGCTCAACATGCTAATCAGCGCGTGGGATTCCATTCGGTCTCTGACCTTCACCATTTTGGACTTGTACCCGGACGAACTCCCGGGCTATTCAACGCGCGAGGAGCTTCGCACTCTTGTTGATTGGGCTGTGGGGCTTTGCGGTAGCCCTCGTCAGCGTGAAAGTGACGCTGGCGCGATGTTTATTCGGCTGCTGTTTCAGAAGTGCAGTACAGCCATTCAACGGTACGGCCTGACATTCCAGCGCACGTCAGATTTACAAACCGTGGTCAGCACTACTGACCCCGACGTGGCTTTCGTGTTGCAACTGACGGAAGTAATTTTATCGCGCATTGGAGCTCTTAGCCCAGCTGAGATCAGGCGAGGCGAATCCCCACTCGTTCATGGCTTCTTGCTGTCTCTGCATTACGTGCTCGAAAACGTAGAATTTGGTCGATTCTCGAGCAGTGAGGCTGCAGCGTGGCCGCAAGCGTTGTCGCAGGTGTTTACCGCTATTCATCAGTCTTTGCGTTCTTCGCTTGTCGTGGTGGGTGATGCGACTTCCGGCGTTGGAGACGAAGAGCTTTCAGCTTCATTTGCGGGTGTTGTGGGTGAGGTAAGTGCAGTGGCTAAAACTTCGAGCTCGGCGCTACGAGTAGACTGTCGCGGCCACTTGATTGTTGATAATGGCGATGGTGGTGCCGATGGTGAGGAAGAAGATGGCAACGCTGAGCAACGGGCAGTTGTTGGGAGTTGGCTTGCAGCCCGAGAGTGTGGAGCCATCCTCGAATTGCTTATGCGCCGTGTGCCACTCCCGAGCGCTGACCCGAAACCAGGCACTGTTTCCTACTTCTCAGTTGAAATGGCGCAACGTGGCGGAGAGACACTGCTTAACTCGCTGTTTGAGCTCAAGCACAAGGGTGCGGTTGCTATGGCGTATCAGGCATTTGAAGGCGTTTGTCGTGCATTCCTTGCTCATGGTGAACAAAATGCGGTGCTTGGCGGCTTGCCATCACGATGGGCAGACCGCCTCCTTGAGCGGCTGGAACGCTCAGAGCAGCATTTCATTTTACGTCGTAGCTCAGGGTTTGCCTTCAGTTTTGTTGCGATCCTCCGTGCCGAGCCGCGGAATTCCGCGGCTGTGATTTTACCGAAGGTGATGTCGACGTTGCTACGTCTTGCTGGCGAAGATACTGACGCTGCCGAGAAGCGTGATACGCACCAGGAGCACCATTCACTGTGGCGAGCTCGTGTTCATGCACTAAATATTTTGAAGCTTATTTGCCAGGACGGAGTACTTGCGGAGGATGTCGCCCGCTACGTCGTGGATATGTTTGAACTTGCTGTACGTGGATTCGATTGTGGATCATGGGCCGTGCGCAACTCTTCCATGATGCTTTTCGCTGCAGCTACGCAGCGTGCGATTGGAGACAAACGCATTGCTGATGGCGGAACACACCAGCAAGTAGCCAGCGATGACGTCTTTTCACGTTTTCAGCAGCTTCACGGTTTCCTTGCTCGAGAGCTATCAAAGTTGCTGGCAAACGAAAGCAAGCCTAGTGGGGCGCTAGGTGGAGCAGCGCCACCTGGTCTGTATCCATTACTATTGTTCTTGAGTCGCCTTCGCCCCGGTGATGAGGACGATCAACGTGTAGCAGATGCGCCTGCCTCACCGTGTGAAGATGGAAGTGGGTTGGCAAGTTTCGTCCCGCTTGTGATGAAGTGTGCTTCGCAGTCGACCATGGCTATCCGACACATGGCTGCTAAGGTTGTTGCCGCCATCGTCAGTGATGCTGATGGTGCAGTCGTCTTATCCATCCTGTGCGATAAGCTTCCTCAAGGCGTCCGAAACGCAAATGAGTGTGCCGACGGAAGGGGATTTTCTCATAACTACGTTCATGGAGTGCTAACCCAGATTCGCCACCTGACAACAAAATACTTGACTACTGGGGGCGACCGGAAAAAAGCAACGCCGATTTCGAAGGGAGCTCAATGTGAATTCTTCGAGGTCGTTGTCGGTAAGTTCCTCCCATCTACAATGTGGTTGTGGTCAGGGCAGGATGCAGCAGCAATCAATGCTGTCATCCGTGCGGAGCTAGTGGCGACGGTGGATGTCATCCTTCAATTTTACGCAACAGATACTTCAGTTGCGCTTTCAATGCTAAAGTCGAATTCAACCAGGGACGTGTTTGTACAAACCGTTCGAAAAATTCAAGCTGACGTTGAGCAACAACTTCTGAACCGGTGCGATTCTGATCGTTCTGCTGCATTGCACATGTCTACGAGGCCGGGTATGTATGTGCTGGATCGCGCTTTGGTTTCGATTTGGTTTAGCTTGTGGACTGTTCGTGCCGGTGCGCAGCAGCTTGATATGCTAATCCAGAAGATGCTGGTAAGCAACGTGCTTCAGATCCGCAAGAAGGCCATCAAGCAGTTTGCGAACAATCTGAGCGTTGCTACTTTGAGCTCCGATGTTGTTGCTGAGCTGCAGTCAATCTTGATCAGACAATTCCTGGTAGAGACCCACCCGAAGGTGCGCGCTCGCCAGCTGCAGCTTCTGGTGCGATCTCAACTTCATCAGCCGATCAATGACACGCAGACTCAAAAGCCTCAGCTTCAAAAAGAGTTGGTGCGCACACTAAGCATCTCGGCCGACACACAAGTTCTAGCACCAGCGTTGGAGCTGCTCGCTCTTATGGCACACCAGCAGAGTACATCTAGCGCTGATGTTGCTTTGTATCAGACCTTGTGCCAAGAGATTGGGGAAAGGTCTGACGAAAACCAGCCACTAATTCTTCGCCAAGCTGCCGCCTATGCGCTTCATCATAGCGGACTTCTTATCCTGCACACCAAGCCGAGTGCTGAAGAATCGAGCGCTAGTCTTGCTCTGGCTGGCTGGATGAGTGCGCTGCGTCTTCTTCAAGATGACGACGTACGTGTGAGAGCTGCAGGACGGCATGCTGTACAGGAGGCTCTTGGTAGAGCAACTTCCACGCCAGAAGAGTCCTTATCGGATGCAACGGTGTTACCACTCGCAGTGGAGTACATCGCAGCTTCCGTTGCGACTACTGAACACGGGTTTACATCTCTGTCGAAGATGTTGTTCGAACTAATCGATGCACCGACCGCACTCGCTGCGTACACGGGTGCTGCTGGGGCCAAGGCGCAGAACTGGGACGACTTGTACCGCCGCATCTTCGAGTCTGAGAGCAGCAACTACTTCTTTGAGCGGGAAGTTCTTGCCCAGAACATCATTTACTCGCTGCTCGCTAGGCCTACTGAAAACAGAGAGTCGCTGGATCCTCTGCGTATGCAAGTGTTGAAGGCGGTGTCTAGTGCGCTTGCAATCCTGAACCAGGAAACGCTCAGCGACGCAGGTGGCAAGTGGCTGGGTGGTATCACCTACTACTCAGATGTTTTTGCCCCTCTGTTTGGCCTTCTAGCAGCGGGTGTGGCTGTCTTGAACTCGACCCATCTCACGGTTGAGCTCGCGCCGTTGGCACAACAAGTTCGTGATCTTGCCCATGAAGCGTGCGCCTCTCACGCCAACGATGGTGTCACGCACCCGCTTGTGTTCCGAGCGTTCGAGCTGCTTGCCAGTAGCGACCAGCAACCCGGCACTGAGTCTGTGAGAGAGCTACTACATTTGACGCCGAAGTGGGCAGCCCTGGGCGGACAATAGAGGTGAGAGAGCCCCGCATAGAGGTTTACTTAGACGCGCTTGCTACTCAATAGATTGTACCTTGACAGCAGTCCGTC
>AUWJ02021625.1:0-27274 GCA_000468175.2 Phytophthora cryptogea
TCACCAAACTACCAAGAGGGCGGTAGGCAACATTTTCCCCTTCCTCATGAAATCAACTAATTAAAACACGCCAAATACGGAGTTTCCGATCCCAGGACTGCCAGTCACAAGAATTCGACTGATCGACTCGTCACTCTCCAACTTTTTCTTGATCATTCGATAGAGATCCTGATAGTCCTGTCGGATGTATAAACCATTGCCCAATGCTGTGCCAAAAATCGAACTCGGAAGTTCTCAATAACGTCCCCACCACTCGGTTCTTGGCGTTCTTGAATTGCTCAACAAGTTCTCAATAACGTCCCCACCACTCGGTTCTTGGCGTTCTTGAATTGCTCAACAATTGCGAGCAATTCATTTAACTGACGAGATTACGTCCTCTGCCTTTTCCCCTCTTTTTCTTCCTCCAGCTCCCTTTCCTTCCGAACGAAACCCGATTGGCGATACGTCGGCACTTGCACAATGAGCGCATCTTCCATTGAGCCACCAAGCGACCCAATCAAGTATTTCCTGCCAACGCCCCCGTCACCACCACACCCTTCCCGACATCTGTCAACTATGACGACGCCTTGGACGACTGCTTCTTCGCACGTAACGCGTCGTACGCAGCTCGGTTCGCGAAGACTATGAGGTCGGATGCAGCAATCTCTGCAAGGTGGCTGTCTTTGAATATCACCTTAACTGCATCTCGCAAAGCAACAACATCCCCGATCTCCACCATCACAGCATCAGCCGAGGTCACGGCGTTGCCATCTTCGCCCACGAGCTGAAACCACTTCCGTGCCATGGTAGGCGGAAATTCGAGAATGACGTTGAAATATCTCGACGAGATTGCGACAAAACATTGTTCGTTGTTAGTTTTTTTTTTAATTAGTTTGGATCAATCCATCAAAATGCCGTCTTCAATTCGCTCTCGGTCAAAATGCACTACTATTAATTCGTGGCGGAGGACTTGGAGAAGGTACAACTTTCAACGCATTGCTGGCGAATACACGGGTTGTGCATGTTTTCTGTTGTTGTAGTTTATGCCCGCTCGCGATGATCGCGTTTGCAGTGTTCACACTAATTAACGGATATGCTCGAGTGATGCGACGACTTGGAATTGATCAATACGATCAAGTCGTCCATCGCATGCAACTTCCATCGCTTTTTTTACCCTTGCTAAAAAAAATCGGCGCTTGTCCCTTCACACTTCTCCAAACTATTGTCGCTGAAGATTTCACTCGACTAGGTAGTCAGATAGATGGTCAAGTCGAAGATACATATCGTTGCCTACCAACACGACAAACCTTTCACGGAAAACACTGCCACAGAAAATCGGAACTGGATGGGAAACATTTTGATATCGCCAGGCAAAAAATCTCAATCCCGAAAGTTTAAATAGAGTCTTCATCCACGCTACTTAATGAATTGAGTACTACAGTAGTATTCCCACATCAGTGATAATATTGCTTGGCAGAACGTAAGAAGAACCAAAATAAAGCTCATGGTTTCGCTACTCCTTTTGCTAATCAAGCGACGGTATCCAAAATATGGAAGATATCCGATATTTGATTTGGATCTCTCGATGGGGGTCTTTGGATCGCACTCCGCTCTTCTGGTTGTTTGGCTGTTCTGTGGTTATGTTGGACAAGTTAAAGCTACCAACGCATCGACATTTGGCCAAATTCCAATTGAAAATGATGACCCTATCACGCTTTTCAAGATTGACTATCCTGAAGATGGCGGGGTGTCCACTTTGCCCCTACGGTTCAAGTTCGCTATTGAAACCAGCACTGTAGACGCTTTTAAGGAGCGATATGCAGAAATGTTCATTTGTGTGGAGCTGGAACACGTTACCACGAAATGCTCGTCAATTTTAGACTCGAAGATCCGCTTTCATGAACTGGTGGGGGGTAGTTACGTTGCCCGTGCGTACATTTGGAATTCCCAGACAGAGGAACGACATCGAGAGTCTGAGTCCATTTCATTGTCTATTGTCACTACGGCAGAATTTAATGTCCATGCTAGCCAGCTGATCGAGCGTTATCGTGTGGACCAGGACTTTCCCCAAGACATTAACATTCTGCAGTGGGCAGAGCAGCACAAACATGAAGAAAACTCTGATATTATGAGTGGCTACTACAATTCAGAGGCCCAATCCAGAGTTGCTAACAATGCCAGCTCAAACGACGTTGTACTGACCATCGGAGTGAAAACCGCAGTGTTGGCCAACTTTGCGCTTCGTCAGGCAATTCGCGAAACGTGGGCGAGCAAAACGTCGTTGTCGACGCAGGTAAAAGTGTTTTTCGTGGGATGCACTCCGAACATGGATGATATCTCAAACAGCGAAGATCGTCGGCGTCTGCAGACAGCAATAGCCCTCGAAAAAGAGGTGTACGGAGACTTGCTGACTGAAGAGCTTCAATGTCAGGATTCACATTTGTTCTTGGCCGAGAAAGTGGCCTCGTTTCTCGAATGGGTTGTGGCCGAACTCCCGCAGACTCAGTTTGTGATGATTGCAGACGATGATGTCTACTTGAGGGTGAATGATGTAGTAGAAGACTTGAAGACAGCTATGCCGCATGAGCGATTGTACCTCGGTGAGCTCAGTAACAACCTTCATCCTCAGCCTCTTGGTCCCGTACGAATTGAAACGGACCCATATTTCACATCGGAGCTCAGCTACCCAATGAATCAATTTGTTCCGTATGCGGCTGGTCCACACATCGTGCTGTCGATGGATTGTGTTCGATTTCTAGCGAGGAATCGTAGACGACTTTCAAGTCTAAATGGACAGGATGACACGAGTATTGCGCTGTGGCTCCTGGCTATTCAAGTTCATGTTCGACGCACATCCGCCTTCATCATTTTACGGTTCACGTCTTGCAAAAACAACGTGCTCTCAGTCGCAGATTTATCTTCGTTGGGTATCCGATCTATCCACGCTAACTTGCTCCACAATCGCTCACTTTGTCATGGATTTGACCGCCTTGTGTGGGAATGGAAACCCCGTTGGTCATTCTAGGACACTACTGCACACTATAGCAGTAGGTTTGATGACATCCGATAACTAAATCTTTGGAAGAAACATCCATACGCGGAGCTCTATCGAAGAGGTTCAAGAATACATTCCACGGGACACTGAAATTTCAAACAACACATTTTTCCAGGTCAACACACAAACAGCTCGTACTCATGACTACACATCTATACGCAAACTCTATCAAGCAGTCTTGATGCCGTCGTTACCAGATACAATCGCTTGAAGTGCAGTCGCAAGTTGGTTCGATGGGGTAGCAGCGTTGTCACAGTCTCCAATCCGGTGAAGACCGACCACTACATTATCAGAGCGGGAGATGACAGGGGAACCGGAACTTCCCTCTTCCGTGTCTGCAGCATACGCGATGAGGTGAGTGTAAGTGATTCCTTCCACCTCCACTGAGTAGTCCAGGTTGAGCACGGTTGCCGCCTTCGAGTCGGCGTCATTGTCGGTCTTGGTAATTTTCTTAGCACCACCTTTGGGCTGTTGCGGGATGTAGATTTCCTCCTCTTTGGCCGGAGACGTGTTACGAACTTGTAGGTACCCGTAAGTGTTCACGTAGAAGGCAGCATCGTTCGTGATCTGCATGATCGAGTAGTCGAGCGTCGCGTCCGACTTGATGAACTTCACATTGTCCTTGCCCGCGAGAGTCTTACCGATAGGACAAGTTGCAAATGTGCAGTCGTCACTGCACCCGGTAGTCTGCACATCGAACTCGAACTTGGCAGCGTCGACCATTTCTTGACTGGAAAAGCAGTGGTTATTCGAAATGATGTGTCCTTGGTTGCCCCACAGCCACGCCGTGCACGTCACAATTGCGTTGTCATCTCGGGTACGCTGCGTCCGCATGACCGTCTTCGCCTTGGTGACCATCATTTTGTCTTCTTCGGTACCAGTTGAAAAGCACACCGCGTTCTTCATGGTATCAGCCGAGCCGCAGATTTCGCGTTCTTCATTTTCAACTTGTGCGTCTTCCGAGTACGAGTACCCCACGGAGTTCAACGTCATGGTTGACTTGCTGGTCTCAACACAAGTTTCACTTGAAGGCACATACTGCAGCACCACTCCACTGCCGGAAATTGGCCTGGTGGTGACATCCGTAGACGGAGACGAGATCAATATCGCGTTTGACCCATTCAATGAGGAGACCATCAAATGGGCACCAGAAGCGAGGTCAACCGATGAGAAGCGGAGCCACAAAGCACTGGCCGAGTCCTGCGTGATGTTCCAACGTTGGTGTTCACATGGTGAATCGATCGCGTAATTCGAAGCATTGGCCGGTTTCCAGGCACCGGTTGTAAAACCATCTTCAGTGGTTGAAGCTTCTGTGGTAAGACACTGTGAGGTTGTGAGTGCAGTAGCGACGACAGCAATTCGAAGCATCTTGGCGAGTTGATCGAAAGTTGAATTGTGACTCCGGTAGTTGCCAAGAACTCGAAATGAGGTAGGGATGGAGTAGTCAACTGGCAAACCACATGCACGTTCATCTGTTGGTGATTTCTACGCTGACGTAGCTTGTACTAACAAAGTGCAGAGGCATTTCACCATTTGGTCCTGCTGTCCCGCTGGTCGTCAAGGTATTGTTGTCACTTCAAAATCTACAAAATATGATATGTAGGTGTTATATACGTTAATGAATGCATCAAACTAACAGCAGTTGGTGTTGAACGTACCTTCGATAATGAATGCCACGAACTTAGCAAGACGAGTTAGGGAAAGGCTGCAACTGTTTTTCGCGAAATACTGCTCGATGGCGATGGCATGGATTCTGCAGCTGGTGGAAAGTGCTCTATGGCTAGCAAAAGCCGATTTACTGTTTGAGATGTCGGTTCTCCAGCTGAAAGTTGAAAACACAACGTCAAGCGACTGCACCTCAGCTTCTTGAGGCGGGTGGGAACCATGAACGCATTTTTGATTGTTGAATAGTTGAGTGTCGCTCATTTGTAGCGGCACGTGCTGATGCCTCTTGCTGCTTCCGTCACAGGCACCAATTCTACGATCTTGTGGGTGGTGTTCGACAGCCCAACGCCTCCTTTTGAGCGTCCTTGGGCCATGAGCTCTACTTGTCAATGCCTGAGCTATGGACGCAGCTCACGCAGATTGAACTCGTGTCAGCAGCATCAGCAGCGAATGCAAAAAGAAGAACGCGAGACAGCACACACCGAGGGCGATCGCAATTTTGTAGTCTGAACACCAACACATACATGTCAGAATATAAAAAGTAACCCAGCACAGGCGCCACATCCTCACGTACCAAGTAGTTCGTCAATGGTAGCATCGCCCGTTTGCCAGTTCACCTCAAGCTCCGCCGAGATAGCCACGAGAAAGGCCACAATACCGGACAGTAAGCACAGCAAGCCGTTCCAGAAAAAACGGCTCGTCACCGAGCTGTGAGCCGAAAAGAGCCAAGTGACCACAATACTACCCAGCAGCGCTGCAATCGTCACCAAACCATCCGTAGAGTCTAAGCTAAGCGACGCTAGATCCTGTGAATTTTCAAGAACAACAATACCATGATCATTACTCTCATCAAAAAATATACAAATCGTGACCGTATCCGTGAACGTACATTGAAGCCTGCCAATGGGCCATCCAGGAGCATTGCCGTCTTGGCATGAATAAATAGCAGGAGAATAAATAGCAGCGTTGTAGCCATCCAAAGATTTAGCCCAAGACCGACAGTGGCGCCGACCACGCTCTTCACGCCGCCCACGACGATCTCCATGCCTGACTTGACAATGCCACCTTCCAGCGCAATTTCATGACGCAGCAAATACTTGTCGGCACCACCACTCACCAAGTAAATACGGGGGGATTGTTTGTCCTCTGACGGCGCACAACTCATGCCAGTGATAGCAAAAGTGTGCTGCTCGGTCGACTTCTTCTTGTACTGCTGCAACGTCTTCGCCACAAAAACCTTAATTTCCCCAGTCACCGCAGCAGTGCACACAAAGCGGTCGTCTTGGCTTACACAGAGACTCGCCACGGGCTTGTCCCCGGCGATAACAACTTGATCTATCACCCAGGACCACTGCTCCTCGTTCTCCTGGGCTATGGTCTCGGGCTTCCACTTGATCAAAATGGAGTCACCACGCGCGGGAGTCAGCACCGTATACAGTCGACGCCCACTGTTGGAAAAGCGCACACAACGGAACAAGTGCTTGCGTGGTCCCACCACCGGCTTCGTAGCCAGTCTCTGAATGGCGTTGTCAAGTGCGTCATCCTTGGAGAACTTGTAAATGGGCTTCACCTCCGTCAGTCTCCACAAATGACACGACTGGTCCTCCGAGCTGGACGCCACCAAGTTGCGATGGGACAGATCCACATCAATGTCCCTAATCCTCTTGGTATGACCTCGATACTCCCTCGTCAGCGTGATCATGTTGACCCCATTAATCACACTGTCTCCGAGCTTGGGCTGCTCCTCCGTCTTGACTTTTTCATGCGGATCTCTCTCGTCTGGCACCTCCAGAGCTTTAGCGGAGCCCACGGCCTTCTCAGGCTTGGACGGGTCTCTGCTGAGTCTCCAGACACGCACCACGCCGTCCTCGCCACCCGTCAAGATGGTGAAATTGCCCACGAAGCGCGCGCACGTCTGCGAGCTCTCGTCTTCGTGGAAATCCGTGCGAAACTTGACCAGGAGCGACATTTCCTTCGCGTTCAGGTCCAAAGCATAGACCCAGCAGCCTGCGCTCACAGACACGGCGAGCAGCTGTCCGTCATGGGAAAACGCCACGGCCGAAGCCAGTTCCAGCCCTGTATCGGCCGTGATCTCCTTGCTGAAGCCAGTGGCGTCCGTGTCCGAGAGCTGGTAGATGTCCTAAATAAGATTCATATACAGTACTATAGTATTAGTACAGTAGCATTGTACTATTTTTTAGAATCGAACGAGAAAGAAGATTATGACACGTACGACGGTGTTCTTGATGCCGGACTTGAGCGAGCCGCCGCCCCCGCAGATGGCGAAGAGCCCGCGGGCGTACGAGAGCCCCATGATGGGGTACTTGACCTGCATGGCGCGTGGGGATTCCGGTCTTGAGCGTCGCGGAGCCTTTCTCTAATGTTTTAGCCACGCGGCGAGTTTTGATTTAAGGTCAGTGGGTAGAGGGAAGATAGTGACAGGTTGCTATCTTTTAGAGACAAGTTGAAGTGGACATGTACTGTATTTGGTTAGGCGGCAACAGCGATGAAAGGGTTCCGTCGCACGTAATAGAGCAGGTATCTGGACAAGAGAGAGTTGGTTAGTGGCGTTAGATAGAGACGTGGACAAAACAGCAACGTACGCTTGCGAGTTCTCGACTTCGTCAGCAGGAACGGTCTTGACTTCCACGTCGTCGAAAAGTATCCACTGCTGCTGTTGACTGCTGGGAGGGCTTTGGGCTTTGAGAACTTCGTCTCGGACGTAAGAGGTGTAGTGGCCGCCGTTGACGGACTCGCCGTGGTGGTTAACGACGGCGACGAGATCGTACATGTACTCGCTCTGGTCGGTGTCTTGCCTACCTTGGGCGACGCTTTTATCGTTTTTCTTCCGCTCACTAGTTTCATCGATGCCCACGGAAGTGAACGGCCGCATGTTGAGCCCTGTTAGAGGGAATTGCACATTCTGCATCAATTTCTGCTGGCGATAGAAATCGAGACGGCGGATGTGAAACACCAGCACGTTCGGAAGCGTGTGCAAGTTCAGACTTTTGTAGTTGTTCTGGTACTTGGAGCACTGCTTGCAGTACACTTGGTTGGCACCCCGTAATTCCTCTTCTGCAGCGAACTGGCGCAGTAGCATCTTCAGAGTGAGGGGCGACTCCGTGGGTGTCTTCCTTTCGCGCTCTTCACCTGAAGCATTTCCATCGTCGAGAGACAGCGACACATCCAAGAACGGGTCGAACTTGTGGGAGGCTGAGCCGCATCCTCCACAGGCAAGTTCAGACCGTAACACACCGGAAAAATGCTGATGCACTGCGCAGTCACACAAACTATGTCCACGAGGAGTAAAACGTGGAGATGCACCACCATGAATAAACACACGAGGGTGAGTATGCGAGTGGAGCCCACCTAGCAGCGCAATCAGCAACTCGTGGGCATCGTGCTGAGCAGTACCGATAAAGGACGGGAAAGCATTCCACATGGCCTCTAAAATCCCCTGGGGTGCAATCGGAGATGCCATGAGCGTCTTCCGTGGGACTGAAGGAGGCATCAACAGCGCCATAAAGGCAGCTAACTCGCACCCCAAACACACCGTGATGGCAGGATCCGGTCCACGCTTGGTATCCTCCTGATTATCCGAGTCGTTATCGCCACGTCCCTCTTCCTTTTCAGCCTTCAGCTGCTCCTGTCTCCTCATCAGCAATCGCTGTCTCTGTTGCTGACAAATCGTCGTGTCATGACTCCTCGCCACGAAAAAGTAGTGCTGCAGCATTGGGTTGTGCGCCAACGCCTGCAGCACCGAGCTCATGAAGCACGTGTTGCCCATATTCACCAACCCTCTCCGCAGCAACTTATGAGGAGTCGCTACGCCTCTGATCTGCCGTTTACGCCGTCGACTGCCACCTCCCACAACCGCTTCCGGGTAAATGAAATCCCTACAATTGGCACAATAGAGCTGCCTCTTCCTCTCCATCATGGCTGCAACAACAGCATCACCAAGTAAATATCACTCTTTCAGAATACAGGTCTTAGCATCCCATGTACGCACCAATTGCGTGGTTATGGAGAATTGCATGAGCCATGAAGCTGCCGTCGTCTTCGCCGTCCTCTATCTCCTGCATCTGCAGCCTCGACGCCTCTCTCACACCTCGAAAGTTGCACGTCAGACAGCGATACGTCTCCCTAGTTACGTCGTTCATTGCCTCCTGTAAAAAAAAATATAAAATATTCACAGCATAAGTATTTTATAATAACGATTTCCTAACGAAATAGACTCCAAGCACCGTATCCAGGGCGTAATATCGCAAGTGCGCGACGTCCGCCGCGAGTTCCGTGGCTTTCTCTGCTCCCAGCGCCTTCCACTGGCTTCTGTGCTCCACACTAAAGTGCACGCACACGGCTCCGGAGCTCAGCAGCCTCGCGCGCTTGTCCCCGGGCCGCGCATCCCCCTCCTTCTTCATCTTCCTCAACTAAGTAATGCAAATGTACCCATAACAAGGTACCATCCTTCCCATAGGCCAAAAAGAATCCCTAATTTCATCCAATCAATGGCTCTTATTTCTCTCCATACACTAACCTGTAGCCATTCCGCCAATATGGAGAGCCACTTCGAGCGAGTGCTGGCTGCGGAGGCCGCTCCCAAGCGCCCGGCGGCCTCCGCGTCGCCCCTCCCAGCTGCAAAACGTGCTCGTGTATCTGCCGCAGCATCCGCCGCCAAGATCAGCGCCATCGTGGACGCCGCCGAGGCGCAGGAGGGCGACGCGCTGGACGCCCGCGCGCTCAAATCCATGGCCAATTCGCTCCAGAAGCACGTGCGACGCAACGCCTTGGCCCGGGAGAAGCACGCAGACGAGCCGACCAAGTTCCTGGACTCGGAGCTGGCGCTGGACGACGAGGTGGCGCGCTGGAAGACGGTGGCGGCCAAGCCCGAGCTCTTGTCGGTCATGACGGAGCTGCAAGTGCCTCGTGTGCTGCTGGGACTCTTGTCCCATGAGAATCTGGACATCCGATTGGCTGTGCTGGGTCTGCTGGCGGAGTTTACGGACGTGGATGAAGATGCAGAAGCTCTGGAGCCTGCGAGAGCACTGGCCAAGCATCTCGTGGACGAGAAACTGCTGCCGTTGCTGGTCACGACGCTGTATCAGTTGGCTGCGACGGTGGAGAAGCAAGAGCAGGAGCAGGAAGAAGAAGCTGCGGGTATTTACAGGTCGTTGCAGATCCTGGAGAACTTGGCGGACTTGGAGCCCAGAGTGTGCGTCCAAGTGGCCCAGAGTACGCCCATTCTGCCCTTCTTGCTCAAGCAAGTGGCGCCAAAGAGGAGTTTTAGTGAGAATAAGTTGTACGCGAGCGAGATCCTGTCCATTTTGCTGCAGTCTGGACCGGAGCCGAGGGAGAAGTTCGTTGCGTGGATGGGCAAGGACCGACCGAGTGAGGAGAAGAGCGACACGAAGAAGAAGGTGGATTTGATGGACGATCTGCTGCAGGCTTTGGCGCCGTTTAGGAAGAAAGATCCAAGTAGTGAGGAAGAGGAGGAACTTGTTGGCAACTTGGTGAATGCGCTGTGCAGCGTACTGCTCGTTCCAGAAGCGCAGAAACAATTTCGCCGATTGGAAGGTCTGGAGCTTTTGCTGCGTTGTACGAAGGACCGCCAGCGATTTGTGTTTGGTGGCGCGTTGCGTGCGCTGGACCACGCACTTATGGACAATGTGCGCAACTGTGAACGGCTCATTGAGATCGGTGGGCTGCGAACTGTTTTCTCAGTGTTCATGGGCCGATACGGCAAATACAAATCAAGCAGCAGCACGAAGGCAAGCAAGGCCAGTGAGCGCGCGAAAGAAGAAGAGAACGTCGCTAGTTTGGTGGCCTCTATGTGTGCGTGGGTACGGGAGAAAGCTCCAGCTGATGGCTATGATCGACTTTACGCAAAATTTGTCGAGAACGAGATGGAGAAAGTCGATAGACTTGTGGATCTGTTCGCGAAGTATCACGAGCGCGTGGAAAAGAGTAGCCAGCTAGACGACGATGAAGATGAAGACGATGATGAAGACGCCCGCTATCTACGAAGACTTGATGCTGGGCTCTTTGTACTGGAACGGATTGCCTTCGTCGTGGCGAACCTATGCCGTTTCTCAAAGAAGCTGCGAGCTTATGTGATGGTTAAATTCCATGAGCGTAGCATTGAGAGTGAGAGTCTTACGACAGTCTTACGCGAACAATTAGACCTGCTTGTTCGTGACGAAGCTATCAAAAACGAAGATGAAGATGCTAACGCGAAGGATGTCGTCAATCAAGAGGCCAAAGAGGCACAAAAGACGCAACTTGAGGAGCTGCTAGCAACGCTTGAGGCCAACGAAGGTCCACTGAAGCAAGAGGAAAATGGTGCACTTGAGAAAAGTGAGCCTTCTGAAGACCTAGAACAGAAAGAGGTGGCGACCGGCAGTAAAGAAGGCAGTGAAAAGGCAGCAGAGCCGTCGAAATGAATAGACTCGTTGATTTTCCGGCATGGAGCACAGTGTCGATGATCTAGAAGGTGCCAGTGATGAATGTGCGTGTCTAATAGCCATGCTCACTTCGACTTTGCAGATAAGGAACGAAAATGGACCCGCTTGGTCGCCACCTGAAGCGAACCCTGAAGCTTCGTGCGCAAACGCTGGGATATCGTAGTGCAATTGGAGAATGTTGGAGTAATTTGAGAGAACAGCTTCGTGAGTTCAAGCTTGAGCGGCGTCTACTTATTAAGTTGTCGGATACAGGACGTGTCGTGGTCACGGTTGAGCGAGCTCTGGAAGCGGCATTAGAAATTTTACACCTTCAACACTCTGTTGTAAGTGTTTGCTGGCGTAACACTTTTCAGCGTGAGAGAGACGAATGGATGGAATTGAACGAGGCACTCGTTGGGAACAGTTTGCGGATGTGGTATGAAATGGGAGGCAAGCGACAAAGTTTGGAGATTCTGACTCGCATGCGGCATGAGATTGAGCAGTATAACACTGCGTTAACATATGAAGAACTGGATTTGATGGCAACTGCGTTTGAAAATGTTGTAAGACGGTCGGGTGAAGTTGTGGCTGCGCTTCCGACATGGTTCGCGACGTCGAAATTCGACTGGTATGAAGCGAATCTTTCGTTGATTGACGTCGATGAGGAGAGTTTTATACGCAACGTGGAGCTTTGGGCAGACCTACATCACCCGAATGTGAGAAAGCTTTACGGTGCGAGTCATGTCGGCAAGCCGTTTGCAATACATGAAAGCAGTTTTCCTATTAGTGATTGGGGGCTGCCCTGGAAAAGGTCACTCGAGTATGCGCGCGGCTTGGAATATATTCACTCCCGTGGTCTTGTCTATCGACATTTATCAGAAGTAGATCTCCTGCAGTCGAACGAGTGCCGCGGAATTCTCAGTGGTGTCGGAATTATTTCACAAAAGGATTCTCACTACAGCACGAAACTCATTCACTTAATTCGCAAGAAACGGCACGCATCGGTACCAGGAGACATACAAGCATTTGGTCTGTGCATATTTGAACTTCTTACGGCGTGGCGCAACCGTCCTCGCTCAAGGACTGAAGCTCTCGTGCGTAAGGCGAAAAACATTATTCTGCCGCATCCCTCCCACGAAAAGCTACCTGTGTCCAAGCCAGATTACTTTCTTGAGCCGGAATGGGACCTTCTTACACGGATGTGTGCTGCTGACCCAGCAGAAAGAATTGAAATTGAGGACATCATTTATCGGATGGGTTTGCTGTCTCAACACGAAGAAGAGGAGGAAGAAAAATTGTTGAGTGCTGATGAGCCGAGTTCTGGTGAAGAATTGGACGAAATTGTTGATGACCTCAGTTTGTTCGAGATTCAAACACTTGGATTGACGCTTTCAGCTACTCTTGATGAGGCTGAAGGGTTTTGCGACGAGCTCCCGGAATTGCTTCCTGTGAATGGACCGGTACTTGCTCGCCTCAAGGATATCTACACCCAGTTACAAGCTTGTCGAGAGCACCCACCACTGTCACTTGTAGAGACCTATTGCTTTATTCTCGTTCGTTTTCTCAACAATCTTGATCGACGATTGTTTGGTGACGGAACTTCTATGGCAAGCGTGTGTGCTTCTCGAACCGTTGCAAATAAAAACTATGGTGTTCACCATGACATTGATCGACTGCTACAAAGCTCGCCCCTACTCGACAAAAGTGCCGCCATTCACTACTGGAAACCTGCCTTTCAGAGGTCTAAGGAACACCTACACAAGAAACTGGAAACCTGTCTTGAGGATCAACAATTCGCTCTGAGTAACTCTCAAAACGAGGTGGATAGCGCACAGGGACCCGCGTTGTTACAGTTCGAAACACTACATAGTGGTGCTCTTAGCCTTGCTCAGACCTCAAATGCATCCAATTCGGAAGCAGATTCTGTGCCGAGGGATGTGAGCAATGCTAGGTTATTACCCACATGGTTCATACCTTCTTATCAAGTTGAGTTGGGGAAGCACATCGCTGACGGTTCTTTTGGTGCCGCTTACGAAGGGAAATGGCTTGGTGCTGATGTCGTCGTGAAGCTGGTTATGACGGACCAATGCAATGCTCACAATCGCGAGCAATTTCAACACGAAGTCGATATGTGGTTCTCTCTCGTTGATCGACACCTAATCAAGCTGTACGGCGCGTGTCATGTTGGTCAACCGTTCTTCGTCTGCGAGAAAGCGAGCTTAGGGACGATCACGGAATATCTGAAATCAAAAGCTCCACTTCATCGTGCGTGGGTGTCGCTTTGGGAAGCAGCTCTCGGTCTGCAACATCTCCATGACCGTGGTATTGTTCATGGTGATCTGAAGTGCAACAACATTCTTGTGTGTCGAATGGGAGATGAAGTCAAGCTGTGTGACTTTGGTTTGAGTAGCTAGCTTCGGAGCTCAATACCAGTCTAACGACTGAAGAACTAGCGGGTCTGGGAGCAATTCGATGGAAAGCACCTGAGTGTCTGCTTGGTGCCCCACAATCGTTTGCCTCCGATATTTATTCGTTTGGAATGTGCATTATCGAGGCTGTGACGGGGCAATATCCTTGGGGAACGTCCATGTCAGACTCCATTGTGCGATACAAAGTCACACACCAAAAATTGCTACCACCACGTCCAAGTAGTTTTAATGATGCACAATGGGACTTGGTGAGCCGCATGTGTTGTTTTGATCCACAGCATCGAATCAAAATCGGTGCCGTCGTGAACTACGCCTACGAAATGTGGATGAAATAGTCAGAAGAGAGATTTTCCCGATTCAATTGCGAGCCCGGACACGAAGCGTGTTTTTTATCGTTTACCAAATGGAAGATGCTAAACGTTGGGACTGCAAACAAGTTCCGTTGGTTATGTCGGCTGCGGTACCGCAGCAGGAACTACGAGTTGTATCGGCGGAGATGAAGACACAGTTGTGTCGTCACTAACTTTAAGCATCATACGCTTCTCCTCTTCGTTGTACAGAGCTGCCAGCGGCGTTGGTACATCGTGTACGACTGGTGCTGATACTTCTGATGGCATTGCAGGCTTGGAAATTAGTTCGGCTGCACATGGACCTTCCTGTGCTGGAATTGGTGCTTTGTTGGCATCCTGGGTTAGAGCTGCAGTTGGAGCTTCTGGACGAGCACTGACATCGATCTCAGGTTTGGAACTGGTCACTGGAAGCACTGGTTGCACCGTACTGGCAACGCCTTCGGTGATTGTTGATCTCACAGGAGCAATACCGTCAGTGGAGTGCTTTCGGTCTTTGTGGTGTTTTGTATCTGTGGGTGTGTCTTCCTGGCTTTGGTTATGACCTCCCTCTCCGTAGAGCATCGCTGTAAGTAGTGGTGACGGCCCCATATCGACCGCTGGAGGAGGTTGATACTGCTCTTCCCAAACAGTTTGAATGGGAAGCAGCACTACCAGACGGAAAACCTTCCAACGCTCGAATGCCGAGTTGCCCATGAAAAGCTGTGCTGAGTGAGCGAATGCACTTGTAAGTGCCTGATCTAATGAGATGGCGACGTCCAAGAATGCTGGAGGTGGTGGTGGCGATTTGGTCGGAGCATTGTTGCCTGGTGTCGCTCCGTCTGGCTGAGGAACGGAAGTCCACCCAAAAGATTGTAGTACGAAATTGAGTGCACCGCCGAGAAGCAAATGCAGTCGCAACGGGTCTGTTGGAGACCGAAAAGCTGGTAGCTCCTTGCCAAACATGTACGGTGAGTCTTCGAGAGCAACAATGAATAACCGTGCGATTGCGCAGTGTAGGATTGACGCCTTTGGGAAGCGTGTTATCAATTCCAGAAGAGCATCGAGCGTCCGCGTTTGAATTACAAGAGTATCGGCAACCGCACACGAAATATTGAGCACTGGTAGCATGAGATACACTAGTTGAACATGGGTCGGCTTGAATCGCCACTGTAGAGATGCAGCCTCCGGTGATGACGATGAGAAGAATAAAAGCACTGTGGAGAGATGCCTGAGAAATACCTGCCAGATGAGAGGTAAGTCTTCGTGCGGGCTGCCCCGCGTACACGGAAGTGAGAGAGGATCATTGCTCAATGCCGTTTCTTCTTGAGTAGCATCTTCTTGAGCTACAGCACTAGCTCGACAAAACGCTGCTTTCGTCACACAACCACACTGAGACTGCTGCAACAACGAGTTCAGCACCTTCAAAGCGTACGACTCGTTCGCGAATTCCGATGGAAGTTCGCGGAGATCGCACAAGGCCACTTCAATAAGTTGCTCTGCACTTGGCCCAGACTCGCTGAGTGAAAGTATCATGGCGAATCCTAAACTACCTTCTCGTTTCTCGTGAATGAGGTCGGTGAGCAAGTCGCACGTAAAAACCATCCTCGCAAACCGTACAGTTTCAACGTCTTTCACCACGCGCTGGTGAAGTCGTTCATGTACGCGTTCCCGAACAAGTTTTGTGGGATTCATTGGCGAAATTTGAAGCAGTGCGAGTCCGATGAGAGTGTCGACTTCCGGTTCAGCATCAGCTCCCTGCAACTCGTTGCACAAGCGCACCATGGTGTCTCTCAAAGGTTCGTAGAAAATCAACAACAGCAGCGACTCGAGAAAGGTTTTCTGCTGACGAATGCTGGCGTCGAAGAGGGACATGAACATTTGTGGAGAGTACTGATCCATGAACGCCGTCAGGAAGCGAGCAAAGGCCTCAAGTGTCATACTGTCTCGCGAATTGAATTCAGCGAGAGTACGCGCGATCAAAGCTCGAGGTTCGCCTTTGAGAGCGCTCATCGCTGCTAGAAGCTGGTGTGAAAACCCTGAGCCGCACAATACCCAATGAGCTCGAAACGAAATTGAGTACTCCTCGTATGAAGGTGCTTCTCCTGGTTCTCGAGCTGCTGCAGCTGTGGCTTTTGCTGTTAGTGTTGGTTCTTGGAGCATGGAGCTGACCAAACAAGTCACTAGAACCGAGCCAACGTGTTAGTTGTCACCGAAGGCGAAAGCTATCAAACAATGAAGTCGTACGATTTTCAGGAGCCATGAGGAACTCCAGCACGGGCAAATACTCGTCGGAGAGGATGGTGACATCACTCAGCACCTTGACCATGTCTTCTTGTTGGAGAGCATCTACCACGCTACGCAGCGCTAATATTTCGGCCAAGCGTTCCTTCATCTCGGCTGAAGTTGAAAATATAGCTCAACAAGCTGGAGGAATGGAGCAACCAACGACCAGGAGGCTAAATGCAAACCGAGGTACTATTCGTCACCAACGTCGTGGTTGATCAGTTGATCTGTCCTGTGAATCGAAACCTCACGGCTCCTATTAATATTTGCTACCTACGTCGCATTATTTGGTTATGGATCTACACAAGTCCAGCATGGCGGACATCAAACTGACAATGAATCAACAAACATCAATCGACTGAGTGATGTACTCGTCGAATACTTTCAATCGACATGCAGCAAGTTGAGAGAACGAATGCATCATTTTACTTTTACACCGGTTGAAGGCGAGTGTTGTTACCCTGAGAAGAACCAGACGAAGATGACGTTGTCTTTGTGGTTCCTGTTAGTGGATAAGGAAGGCACCACACTGTCGTCGACGAAGTGCGTGCAAATGGGGGACAATGCTACAGTTGCGGATCTCCAAGCGGCTGTGAAGGAAATACACAAAGACGGACTTCTCCACAACGTCGATCCATCCGACCTCGAAGTCTACACGAACAAAACAACCTATGAAGCTACGGATCGCAAACCTTTGGAGTCAACAGATAAATTGCGTGGTCTCGGGGAGGACGCAGCTTGTGCTCTCTTCGTCGTAGTGGATAAATTGTTGCTGCAACTTGTTTCACTACTCGCAAAGCGTCCAGCAATTCGCGAACTTGTGAAGATTGTCGTGAAACGAATCAAACTTGCGGTTCTAACCCAGTTTGACGATCTGACTGTGGATGAAAGCGAGTTTCAACTCGATAACCTGTCTACGAAGCAAGCAAGTGATGATCCTATTGTTGCCACACCTGGGCTGCATGCTTTTTGGGAAGGCTTAGGCAAATTTCCGCGTCACTATTTCGTTCGGATGGAAGAAGTCATGTTGTGGAAATTGGTAAAGAGGCTCCTTTGGACTAGAAGCAAAGGGCGCATTGTGATAGTGGGGTCTTCAGGAGTTGGGAAGTCCTGCTTTCTGATCCGTGTTGCATTCTACCTCGCGTGTGTTGAGAAGAAGAAGGTGCTTCTCATACGTCGCGTGAAAACCTGTAAAACCTGTATGGTAGCCGTGTTTTTCGATGGCCAAGGCTCATATGCGCGAGTGACAAATCTCTCGCCGAATGATGTATACGTCGCTCGCGCTGAAGCTAACGGTGCAATTGTTCTTCTTGATGGCTATCGACAAGATGAAGCGGACAGCGGTGTACCTGGGCTTTCTCCTTTTCATATTCTTGCGACATCGAGCTACTATGACGCGAAACACAATGACCCCTCGCATATTGTGGTTCTGCCAGCTTGGCGTCATGATGCTGAGCTGTTGCAGTATGCAAAGTTGACTGACTGGGTGATCGAGACTGGATTGAGCGAGACGAAGCAGTTGAGTTCTTCAACCTGGTCAAAGCTTGTCAAAACGCAGTACTTCTACACTGGTGGCAGCATGCGAGCCTTTTGTATGTCGCGTGAGGAGTTGAGGCGGAGAGTTATGTGCAACTGGACTCGAGTGGATAGCAACAATTTTTTTCAGTTGGTACACACGTACGGGGACTACGAGGATCGAGTTTGGCGTCACTTTATCACTGACTGCACGGAGGAAAAGCACTATTACGACAGTAGATTTTGGCAGCTCTCGGTGGATTCAGGGTTTGCGTTGCACAAACTGGGGCGAATGGCTGGCGCGAAGAAGCTGTTAGAAGTTTACAAGTGCGCGAAATCTATCGGTGCCAGCTTCGAGGATGCCGCCTATCAGCATTTGCTGCACAATGCTGTTCACCAAGCATTCACAATCGATAAACCCGTCGTGCTCAAGGTGCGGGAAGGCTCCAAGTACGACAAGATCGAAATACGGGTGCCTCGTGTTGTTTGCAGTGGCGAAGATGACAATTCGTGTTACGCAAATTTGGCTAGGCTTGGCAGGGAGAGATACTGGTATCCTGACTACCCATCTTTCCCTTGTATTGATGCAGTGTCAGTGTGTCAAGCGTTTTCAAGTGGAAGTGAAGAGTCCGAGTTGATTGTGGCTTATCTTCAAGTGACAACTCAACACGAGAAAAAAGTCAAGGCAGATCAACTACGTCGGCTGAACGACGAGGTGGATAAAAACCCACAGCTGAAGGATCTGAAGCGCTTATTGGTGGTGGTCGTTCCGGACAACGAGATGTGCAACTCGTTTAAACTCCACGATGCACCAGACCCCAACACGTTTACAGCGATGATAAGCTGCTTCGACCCGAACCAAATTTAAGCGCAGGTTAACTCTTGTGACTTTGAACTGGTTGCCTGCAGTTTGATGTAGGCAATTGCATATTAATGAAGACTTTGTGTTCGTATTCAAAGTTTGAATTTGAAGGTGTGAATGCTGCTGTACCCGATTGTACCTAGGTATCATGCCATCGTGCCGTAAACAACTCTCGATCTAATCAATCCCCAGAGCCAAGTCTTCCGTTCGAGCTCACTTGGAATTTGGACATCTACCACGCAGGACTCGACCGACTCTTTCTGGACAACAGTCGATAATGGAAAAAGCTTTCACGAACGCCAAGTGGTCTGCTCACGCCAAGACGTACAGCTCCGTCTTCAGTTCATTGACCGCTCGTTGGGCGGTGGACTCACTGCAAATCGCCCACCACGAAACTCTGCATCAGCTCCAGCAGCACGAAACCAAAGACGTTGGTGACCCCTTCCACTTCCTCGACGTGGGTTGTGGTCCCGGAGTTTTGGGCTTCGAGTTCGCTCGTCGGTACTTGGACGCACCTTTGGAGATCCGCGTCACGGCGTCGGATTTGTCCGACGGCATGTTACAACAAGTGACGGACAAGTTGCAATCGGACGCCACGCTCCGTCAGTTCGCGTCCAAGTTCACCACGTTGCAAAGTGATGGGATGGTACTGGACCAAGTGCCCGATGCTTCGGTGGACGTGGTGGGCTCCAACTTCGGCTTGGGCATCTTCCCCAATCGTTCAAAAGGGTGGGTCACGGCCCACCGAGTGCTGAAAGACGACGGACTTTTGGTGGTCACGGCTTGGGACGAGAAGAGTTCGCAGATGGTGTGGTTCGACAAGATCACCGACATGTTCAACGCCTCGAAAGGTGATGGAGAATCTCTGGACTATCCGACGTTGCTCGCAGCGACGGACCGACAGAGAATCATGGGGGAACTGCAAGCCGCGGGGTTCAAGGAGGTGAAAATGTATCGTACGACGCACACCATTGTGTTTGACGACCCCAAGGCAATGGTGGAGGCCAATCTCAACAATCCGTTCGCTGCCAAGTTCTTGGAGAGACTGAGTAAGGAGCAGATTGTGGAGACGCTGACCAAGTTGCTGGACCAAGACGGACGGGAGAACTGCTACGAGGAAGGACGAGTTTCTGCGTCGGATAGTGCGGACCCCTTTGCGGATGGACGTCCGAGATTGATTCCGTTCACTGCGTTCACCGTCCTAGCACGCAAGTGAGCTGGCTTCCGACGCTAGACTGCAACGTCGTTGTTTCGAGGCTGCATTTCGTGAGGTGTTCGAGTAGGCCTACGATAGTCTGCACTTTGATAACATGCTTTCGTGAAGCAATCAACGCGAGTTGTTGATGTCTCGCTTCTTCCATGGAGTGGAGTCGCGGTTCAGTGTGAACTCGTGCCTTTCGTGTTTTCGTGTTCGACGAAGCTGCTTCGGGAAAGCACTTACCACAAAATGCAACGTGCTAGTGGCTCGGAGTGCAGCGAGTGAGATATCAAGAGAGAGCGGACACAAATCGCCAGTATTTGTAATGTGTTGACAAGGATCAAGACAGTCGTCGTGATTTACTCAAACGAACATTACCACACAGGTGGAATCGTGATCGAGTCGGAGATATGTTCGTGCTTGGGCTGCAATTCGGTGGCGTCGTCCTTGTTCGTGTCGACCAGTTCCTCACATCTGCAATTGAGTTCAAACACCTGGGTCTCAGGTCGTACAACAGCCATGGCGCCTTCTTGGTTTCTTGAATTTGTCGCAATGATCCTTGCGTTCGTCTTGCAGGTCTCGGTGATTTTCGCCACAGATGACATGTCGAGTGATCTCGTGAACTCGTATTACCAGATCTATTGGTACCAAGTACACTCTCAACTTGCAGCTTCAGCCAGTGAGGTTGAGACCAGCACATCGTCTATTTTGCTTGAGCAAGATGTGCCAGAGGAGATTACGAAGAAACTTCAGCAATTTGGTTTGGATTTCAACTCACTCCCGAGTCTTCTTCAGCGTGCTTTGATTTGGGACAGTGGATATGCTTTGGGTGACGATGGATATCTCGCTACAATCTACACGCGTTGCCAATCCAATAACTTTGGTTCCACCATGAGCAGTCTTGGACTTTCGACGAAGCAGATAGTAAACGCTGGATGTAAGCTCAAAAAGTGCTCAGCGGAGAGCAGCTCAACAGCTGCTTGGAGCTTTTCATCGGACTGCGGACCCACGCAGCTCGATGATATCGTACAATGTGCGTCTACATCCGTGAAAACAACAGCTAACGAATCACCCGTGTGGGCTACAGGTCAACAATCTGAAGGAAGCACGAGCACGATACCCGAAGCTCTTGTCCGGCGACATACCTGGAGTGACACTACTGCAGGTCGTTCAGCGATTTTATTTGCAATTCATACGCGAAGTAAACTGGAAGAGGAGTCGTACGCAACTTCCTGTACAGCAGAAAAATCGCTGCCTTCGTTGACGATTCCGTGCATTCAGTATCGTGCTTCAGACGATCGATGGTGTCGACCAAAGAGCTCTGCTCTTATGACAAAGTGGCTGAACGAGTATGTTGTTGCTATACTAGAGCAGTATAATTCTTCAGCATCGTTGGGGTCGAACAGCTACAGCTCAGGGTTTGCCAACACCAATATCCCTGACGACAGTAACAATGCGTTGGCAGATACAAACGCGACAAGATTGCAGCATGATGACAATTCTCCTGGCAATTGGAATCACACGATCCCCGTGCTCATTGTAGGTGGGGCGGCTTTAGTGGTGACAGGCATTGCCGTCTTCATTTATCTATGGCGACGTTCAGATCAGCGGAAAGCAGATTTGTACAATTCAGCGGCGAATCAGCTCAGCTTAAGCAGCCCCAGCAGCAGCAACAGAAGTGCCAACGAGCCCAGAAAATCACACGATAACCCATTGATCGACAAAGACGACATATTCGGCAACCCGCGTTCGATGCACGACGTTCTCGAAATGTTATCGTCGTCCCCATCGGCGTGGGCATCCTCACCTCTTGCGTTGTCCATGGCTCTGACTGCTGAAAGTCTCGCATCAGGAAGCCCTAGTGGCCCAAAGTCCACGGGCAACTGTGTACGCACTGCTCTCGCAAATGATCCACACCTCAAGGATGCACAGATCCCATTTGAACTGCTGCAATTCCACCATCTCATTTCTAGAAGCTTTCGTAGTGAAGTGTGGCTATGTGTACTGCGCGATCGCTGTGTTGCCGTGAAAAGATTACATAAGGAGCATCGGAGAGATTTAGACGAGATCAAGGCGTTCGTGAGATCAATCCGAGTCATCGCGCCGTTGCAGCACCCGAGCATTTTAGGCTTCGTGGGTGTTACGTGGAGTTTGATGCAGAATTTGTGTCTCGTCACGGAATATCTGGAGCTTGGTGATCTGCAGGAATACCTTCGCCAGTCCAACCCGAACAGAGATCACAACGACACGTTCGAAGACTTTATGTCTTTCTCCTTATCATGGAAACGAGAAAAGATGCAGCTTTTACTGGACATCACTCGAGGGTTGGTGTACCTTCACCAGCATCGCATCATCCACGGAGATCTCAAAGCGCGTAATGTGCTTCTTTCATCTGCTTTGGATGCCAAGTTAACCGGTTTCGGTGTTTCCAACCCATGCAGCCAGGAAATCTCGACGTCGTCTCACCAAAGTACACCGTTCTGGAAAGCACCGGAGGTGTTGGCTGGAGGGCTGCAGACTGACAAATCCGACATCTACTCATTGGGCGTTGTGATCGCTGAACTTGACACGCATCGTGCATCTTACGCCAACGCCGTTACTGCTCGTGGGGGTCGCATGGCACCGATCCAAGTCCTTCAGCACATCATGTCTGGTCAATTGAAGCCGACTTTTTCAGCAACGTGTCCAGATGAGATCCAAGAATTAGCCGAGTGGTGTCTGCATCGCGACCCAAACTTCCGTCCAAGCTCTAGAGACGTCGTCCAAGCTCTTCGAAGCATTCCAGGCGTCAACCTGGACGAGTTCAGCCTCTAGATCACGCCAAGAACCAGCGGTTGTCGTGCGTCCGACTTGTCCGACATACACCTCTCCAAACGCATCGCGCCGCTTCGTTATCGCGTCTCACAGGTCCTTTCGAAGCCGATCTTCTAGAAGTTAGGGCTGAAGATGCGGCATACAAACACCCAGTCAACGTCCGACCTACGAGTACACTGTACCTCTCGTCTCGCCCAATCAGCATCGACTTTAGCCAAGTTGTAGTGATACGCGCCGCAGACACCGACGGGAGCTTCTTGGCCACACACGACGGCGTCCTGTGCTTCCCCCAGCGCCTCCCGCTCCGCTCTTTTGCCTCGTACAGATGCGTCTACCCAGTGGCTCGTACCTAGCGCGATGGCGATGGCTATTGCAGCTCCAAGCGCCAGGAATCCTCGTTTTGCATCCATGGGGACTCTTGGCCGCGGTCTTACGCTCTCCCAGTCGCTTATTAGACGGCGTTACGGCCTCCCACCATCGCTATATGGACCGAGCAGCTGCTGCAGTGACGCAGAACCCGGTGCTGTTCCCGAACGGCTTTTTCTCGGATGGGTGGGGGGATTTAAACACTCCCAAACGCATCCGGGAGCTGCTGCAGAGTCGACGAATGAGTGACGTCGTGACGCTCTCTGATGACGAACTGAATTGGGGGCAAGTGAGGGAACTGTCGGTGGCCAAAGTGGCGCTGAGAGAAGGCAAGTTCAAGAGCACGTTGGGCAATGCGCAGCAGTTGCTGCCGGAAGAGAGTCTTGACGCGTTCTGTGAACTCGTGACGCCGTTGGAATGGGAACAAGGAGATGGAGAAGTTCCACAGGGACGACAAGAGCGACCTCTTGTGGGTACGTGGGCTGAAGGAGGCTGTGGTGGAGGTGGAGAGTAATGGTGTGTTTGTGGTGTGGCCTAGTGCTGCTGCCAGGAACGGGGGAGCACGGATTCTTGCATCGAAGGACGTCAGTTGCGATTCCACTGGCGAAACAAGGTGTTGCTACGCTGGTACGCAGACATGAATTGCTACAATTTTGTTGCGTGACACTTACATGTGTAATATTGCTGATGGTTAGATCCTGGAAGGACCTTTTTATGGGAAGCGCAAGCCACCTCAACAAAAAGGATCCAAGCTACGAAGGTGCGGCACTGATTGTGCGCTCCTACAGAATAGTTTGGCTTTGTCTAATGTTGCTGAACTTGCAGAGTGAGCGATCTACCGATTCTTGGACAAGCTACAATCGAAGAAGCCAAATCACTGCTGGAGTACTTCCGTAGCAATCACGGCTTCACGCAACTGGTTGTCGCGGGGAGCAGCATGGGCGGACTTCATGCTGCTATGGTCGCCTCAGTGTTTCCTGGCGATGTGGGTGCGACTGCATGGCTCGCTCCACCTTCGGCTGCTCCAGTTTTCGCGGATGGATTGCTCTCGGGTTCCTGTAACTGGCGTTCACTTTACAAACAGCATGAGCTACAAATGCTAGACAAAATGATAACTGGCCATGCAGTAGCTGAGTCCTATGAAAAACTACCTCTAGCTGTAGCCAATGCCAATGCCAAGGAAGAAGGAGCTGAAGACGAGCAAGATCCCGTCAATGAGGCCAAGAAGCGAATGAGACTATTTCTCTCGATCACAGATATCGACAATTTTCTGCCTCCTCGACGCTCGGACGCTGTTGTGTTTGTCTACGGCACCGAAGACGAGTATATTGGATTCACTGAACCACAGTGGGCGGTAAGTTTGCCTGGGTATGAAACAGTGTCGCTGTGGTAGCTAATCTCATTGTTGATACTTTTTTTTCTTGTCAGCGCATGCGTGAACGATGGAAACCTGCACACTTCAGAACGATTAAGACGGGCCACGTGAGTGGAATTTTGTTGGAGAAGGAAGCCTATCGCAAGACGATTTTGGAGGTTGTCGGCCTGTTGAAGGAAAAGTTGCAGCAGCTGAATCCTCATCTGAAGCTGCTGTTGCCTCAGCCTAAAACTGCTCTTCAGAGGTGTCACGAACATGTACAACCAGAATGATCACGTTAATATTTTGTGCAGTCGCGGGTAGCAATGAACCGCCTATCGCGCTAACAGGAAAGTTTAAAACTTGTAACAACGACCGAGACTTTTGAACAACTTCTGCGTGCTATCATCTTCCTTTGTACATATCACTCGTGCAGACAACAAACGATGATGTCCTGGTACGTACTCATGACAGTACGCAATTCACCTCGTGAGAGATTCTCACGCCACATAATCTCTTCGATATGGTGCTCCCCGTGGAAATATACACATAGTCGCTTGAACAGGGTGAAGACTGGGTTTGGCTTGGCAATCTTGGCCAGGTACGCGCGTTCCTGGTCTGTGAACAGCAGCTGGCTAGCCACACTCATTACTTGTGCCATCGGTATGGTGTTCCCTCGTCCTTCAGTCGCAAGATTTTCGTCGGATGGGCCTGATGGAGCTGCTGGTGGAGATGGCAGCGCCATGGGAGCTGGATTCATTGGAGGTGTTTGTGCGATCGGCAAACTACTGGGTGCGGTTGTGTTAGTTGCGCTGCTATTGACTCTCTGACGACGAAAACTGGATGCCATCAATGCGGGCGATGAGCTTCCAACTGAAGAAGCACCATTTCCGAGCTCAGCAGCGTAGTCTCCATCGGACGGGATCATAAAGTAAATGTAGCGGTGGAGCTGCACAATGAAGCGCTTCTGTAGCAACCAAATCAACATGTGGATGTACTCCGTCTTCTTGGCCGTGGACAAAGTCTTCATATACTCGCCAATACGACGAGATCCCGAGAACGTTGACAGAACTTCACCCAGTTCGTACGGCGCGAACTTACGTCGAAACTCTTGTGCCACCGGTGACGTAATATGCAAATCGGCCTTCGCATTGACTTGGTAGATATTGTAGAGAGTGATTGCGTCCACAATGCGACCAAATCCCCAGTACACAAGATGTGCAGCCAGACGAAAGACCTGATGAATAGGTACGCCGGTCTCCAGTGCTAGATCCTGAAAACTCTTCAGCGGATTCACGGCTTCTACCAAATCTTTCAATTGCCGCGCATGATCTGCAGGCAGCTTGTTCAAAATTCCGTCCTTGTCCGACAACAGCAGCAACGTATGGTACGGCCGTAAGCTCGCCATCCTCACCGTCACTGCATCCGTGAGCGTCAACGACAGCTTCACCCACCCATTGAGCACGACGTGCGCTGCACCAGACTCCTCCAGCCCGTGAAACACTCGCTTCAAGTCATTGGCCAGCACACTCTTGCCCAACGACACGTCAATCAGCGTCTGCGGATCCACTTCCACCGTCGACGACCCGTTCTCTCCGTCCTTCCTGTGGTGATGATGATGCATCAAACTGGACCCACTCGTCGCACCTGCTGCAACATTACCCGTGATACTTCCTCCACTCGTTGCACCGGCTGCAACGGCGGCACTCACACTGTTCGCACTCGTGACTCCTGGAATCCCATTGCTGCTGTTGCCTGCGTTTCTCTCACTCTGCGCCAACTCGTCTCTCAATTGCAGCAACTCTCTCACTTCTTTTGACACGAAACCCACACGTAACTCCTCGTGCAAAAGCCCATTGGACAGTTGGGCAGCAACGGTATGAAAAGCTTGGGCGGAGCTGCGTCTCCTGGCCAAAAGTTCCTCTTCATCGGCCTGTTGCAAAGGCAATAACTGCGAATCAAAAGCCCCGTCAATGGTATCCGCAGTCCTCGTCATTTGCGGGGTTCGGTCTTCCAGTGCGAAAATAATGTTGAACATGGTCGTCTCGTTCCCCGTCGTGGCAGTAGAGCCGTTCATAAATTGCTCTACAACTGTAGGGGATGCTGTAGAAGCCGATGTTGCGCCATTTCCCGCCGTAGAACCGCCGCCAGGGCCGTCTGCGGGCGCTGTAGCTGGCTGTCGACGGGACACTAACACCGGGTGGCTCACGAAGCGTAAATCATCCACTACGAGCTCGAAACTGGCGTTACAGAGCGCGTTCTTGGGCCGGAAGAGCTTGGCCAACAGAGGCGCCGGCAGCGAGTGGAAACTGGACGCGTTCTCGGATGGGGGAGCAGGGTATCGGAAGGCCAAGTTGCAGCCCTTGCTGATGTCGTCCACTACCAACGCCACCCCCAAGAGGCGGCAGCCGCCGGCGATCCGGAAACCCGAAGAGCTCATGAGACCGAAATTGCGCCTAAATGTGAATGACAGTTGGATAGGAAATTTCATTGCTCTTCAAGTGTAGATTGCTGGTAAAGTGTATATACGGCAACTTCAACAGGCCACGTCGCCATTTGGTCACCTTCACGTGCATAGTGCTCCTTGTCCTAGCCGCTCTTCTTTTACAATGCGCGAGCGAGTAGTAATCCAACCAATGAGTCAATCTACTGTAACTTGCATTGAATCAAAGTTATTTCAGCCTACGTTACAATGAGATAGGACTGCAGTTTCATGAACGAGCCGAAGCAGTGAAGTACTTCGAAGTAATCTAATCCCCACGAGCTGCCCATATTTTTTGTGCTTGGTGCCCTGAAGGCGATCTTGTCGCCAACCTTTGCCTTCAAGGATATGTGTCCGACTATTTGCCGTAAGAATGAAGTGTGTTGTTCAATTCCAGTAGCTGTCTCCTGCTCAGTATGTGGCGAAGTCAGTTGAGCTTTTACCGCCCAGGGGTGTATAGCGTAACCCAGAATTACACTCTATTCCAGAGTATAAGACTGAGG
>KV741911.1:14188-32855 GCA_000468175.2 Phytophthora cryptogea
CTGACGTCTCCGATCAGAGAGTCAGCAACGGGACGACGAGTTTTAGCCAATGATACGTGGGCTTTTCGCAGCGCACTATTGGTGAAAAAAAACGATGAGGTCGGGGTATAGTGAAACCAAGAGAAAGCGACCGTTGTCGTGTCCGTGGCCCTACCCCTCGTGGGTACACCGTGCCACTTCGCGATCTTGAGAGGACACTTGGAGACGTCCACAATGGAGCAGCTCTCGCGTCATGAGGTCAAGCGGCGGCTCGTGCGCGTGTGCAAGCAGATGGAGGCGCTCGTGGACGGCAGCTACGGACCCATGGGCAAGACACAGCTCCTGCAGGCGAACGCGCAGTGCCCCGACGCGCTCACAGCCACGTCCGTCGCGGAAAGATACTTGGGTACCATCGCGTACGGAAGTTATTTGGGCAAGTGGATGCAGCTCAATGGGTGAATGCTGCTGACGAATGGGTTCTTTGACTGTAGTGTTGAAGACTGCCCCATTGCCAACGCGTTCTTCCATATACTGAAGAGCAAGGTGCAGCTTTGCTACTTGTAGCTCCCAGTTGATTTGTGCTGACTTGTGTCTTTGCTACGCGGTTCTGGTGGTGCAGATTCGGAACCACGCGGATGCTGGGCTCTTTTTGGTGGGGCTGAGTGCAAGGTGACGTGGGGAGAAGACTTGGGGATTAGTTTATGATGGTCTCACTGGAGGTTCTACATGTAGGCTGCAGCTTGAAATACAGGAGGGAAGTCTCGCGCATATTCAACACGCTGTCGTGCGGAGAGGTGGGTGCGCGTCTGGTAAACGTCGTGGAGTTGCATTGGATTACCCCCCGTTTGCTGCGTGAAATGCAGGGCTGCAGCTAGCGCTGGACTGGGCTATCCTGTATCTGGACGATCCACGATGTCCTGTGCGCGTTGAGGTCAATTGGAGCTCGGAAACGTCCATTTCCGCTGTCATTCGCGGCATTGTTTCGTCTAAATCTACTACGGGGTTGGATGAGGACACCACCGACACGGTGTTTATCCCCCTTATCATCCAGGCTTTTGTAAGTGTGTTCTCGTACGTAGTCGAGTTCCCGACCGAGAGTGTTCCCGTTCAGCTCCTGTTTGCTCCCGGCCAGAAGTCAATTGCCAAGTCGGAGGTCTGGAAACAAACACTTCTCCTCGATCTTCCGTGGCCGTATCGAGGAAGACGCCAAGGCGCGAAGCGTAACCTATTATCTCCTCCTATTTGCAACGCGCGTGTTGCCTTATTCAACATCACAATTGAACCTCTTGCAGAATTCGAGGAAGATGGCGCTACCCGCGGCACTAGTTTAAATCATTCGGGCTCGTTGAGCAACTATCGACTGAAAGCGCTCAGGCAAATTGGTGATCAATTGGAACGGCTAGGCGCTACAGCGGTTCTCTCGCAGAAGATAATTCCGAAGTATCTGCAATCGTATCTGGCAGCCAAGGACATCTTCACGCTCGACCGATTATCCGCCATTCATATTCGTAAGTTTTCTTGCTGGACGTATTGCTAAGTTTTCAGACTCATTTTGAGTTGCGGTTGTTTTACTTTGTTAGGAGGCGTGCAAATGCTGAGTGGGGCAACCATTCTCAGTGACTGGAGGATCGATGACAGCATCGTTGGCAGCACTCTCGGTTTTCTGTCTCTCATCACAACTCAAACTCTCGGCACGAAGCAGTATATCCGACTGCACAGGAATAGGACTGCTGGCCAGATTTCATCTGCTACAGGCAGCGGAACCGCGCATCCAGTGACAACTATCGCGATAGCTGCACCAGACCGCTTTGCGTATGATGAGCTGTGCCATGTGGTCACAACGTCCCTTAAAACGCTGGCGAGCATGATTGATAACCCTTACGTGTTAGCTGGCGCTGGTTGTTTCGAGATCCACCTCGCCTCCTTGTTGCGTTCTCGCGCGGACCAACTCCGACCTYCCGTTTCGGTGAATGAAAGAGCGACYGGAAGCAGTARGRTCGATATTCAAGGAACAAGGACACTGCGTCAGCTGCGCCAAACTGTCAATACTTTTGCCGAGTGTTTSGAGAACCTGGCAGGGCACTTGTGTGGAAGTCRCGCAACCGCAACCGACCGTAACACCTTGATTGAAGAGGTCCGTGATGCAAACAGCAAGTCCCTGGTGGCATTTTCTGAGTGTGGTGGTTCGCGACGACAAAACCTGCACGAAGTTTCTGGCTGGAACCCGAAAACGCGCTCGGTGACGTCAGTGCTCTCCTACGAACAAGACGAAGACAACGAGAGGACTATCGTAGATGCTCGTATTCTCGACTCCTTCCGAGCCAAGAAAGACGCGTTGATTCTTGCGGTTGAAAGTGTGTCGTCGCTTGCAAACGTAGCGTCCGTTATCCGGATTTCTTGACAAAACAAAAATCCCACAAGTTGGTTTATCAATTCTATCTATTCCGCATACCTCGTTTTCCACGCTAGTAGAACTGGTGCTCGTTGTCATATCCAGACAGGTCTCCACTCGCCAAGAACGGCACCAACAACGGGTCATGCTGTTCTCTCTCGTCCAGCCCGTACCGCGGGAGTAAGTACGACGTCATTACAGGCGTGTACTTCTCCGGCAGCTTGAATCCCTGACACACCACGAAGGCCTCGTTACTCTGTGCGCGACTGCTCATGGGCTTAGAACACGACACGCTCTCGAAAAAGACACTGAGCTGCGTCGCCAGCAGGTCGTACTGTTCACAGCGGAAGATCTTGGCCACAAAAGCCCCACCCTCCTCCAGCACGTGGGTCGTGATGTTGAGCGCTGCCGCGAGCAGCTCCGCCTGCACGAACTCGTCGATGTCATGGACGCCCGTGACGTCGGGTGCGCCATCGCTCACCACCACTTGGGCCTTGGCGCCGTGGAAGTGGCCGATGATCTGCTCGGCCGTGCGCTTGGACGTGATGTCTCCCTGGAGCAGCTGCACGCCTGCAATGGGCGCCATCTCCTGCAGATCCACCGACACGATGCGGACGTCTCCAGTCTCCTGGCTCTGCACGTTGCTGGCGTCGTATAATTTCCGACTCAGCACTTGGCTCCAGCTGCCAGGAGCTGCACACAAGTCCACGGCCCGTTGCACATGACGCAAAAAGTCGAACTGCTCGTCCAGCTGCAGCAGTTTGAAGGCCGAGCGCGCGCGGAATCCCACCTCCTTAGCCTTGCGGTAGTAGATATCCTGTCAATAAGTAAATGCATACAGTGTTAGCCATGCAAGGAGCGCAGAGAGGCTCTGGACCACGTACGCGGTTCGCTTCGGTGGACTTGGTCATTTTGCAATTGTCTGGTTGGACCAAAAGTGGTGTTTTGGGTCATTCTGCAATTGTCTGGTTATACCAAAAGTGGTATTTGGGGTTCCGTCTCTTGAATAGAGGGTTGATGGTGTCTCAGTCATTCTCCCTCTGTATAAGGAGTATCAAGACAAAACCCAACGACGGCACATTTACTTACGGACCGCCCCGGTATGCGCGCACAGGGCTCGTCGACCGGCATCGGCTTCGGCATGACCATGGCGGGCGCAGGAGGAGGAGGCCCCTCCGTGCCAGACGCGCTCTTCGAGGCCGCCGCCGACTGCTACGTGTGCGACAAGAAGTTCCACGCCTTCCGCCGCAAACACCGCTGCAAGGTATTTATTTGCTATTTCCAATTATTTTTTATTTTTTGATTCAATTTGCCGAGAATTCACGATGATGATGCAATCGTTTCTATTTCTTATTCAGTCGTGCGGCAATGCGGTGTGCGGCAGTTGCTCCCGGACGCACAAAGTCATGCCCAGCGCCACCATCATGCGCTACAATAACGAGCCCGTGCGGGTGTGCGACCGCTGCGTTCGGGATCAGAATCAGATGCTGCTGGAGCGGCGTCGAGCCGAAGACGTGGAGCGTGCGAGGGCCCGCCAAGTGGCCGCGCTGGAGGAAGAGGAGCGTCAGCGCGAGGCAGAGCGCACGCAGAGGGAGCGGGAAGTGGCGGAGGCGCAGGCCCGACGCGAGATGCGGCTGCGGGCCATTGAGGAGAAGCACTTGGGCCCACGTCCTGATCTGCATACTCTGCGCTCGAGATGCTCCAGGAGCTTGGACGACTGTGCAAGGGACGCACCGCCGCAGTCGCTGTACTCGAAAGAGCTGAGCTCGTTTCTTGAAGACGCAGAGAAGAGATCCATCGCGCTAGTCGCAAAGCCCTACGCAGCGGGCGGCATTTTTGAAGATAAAGAGGACTTGGAAGGAGGCGAGACAGTGGAGACCACGGTGGTGCAGGAGGCGGACGAGTGCGCCATTTGTCTCGAAACGATGGATGTGGGGGATGCCATCTACACGACGGCGTGCGGCCACAGCTTCCATTGGAGCTGTCTCAAGGAGATCCAGAAGTCGGACTCGAGCAATTACGACAAGTGTCCGTCGTGTCGCGCTACGATGGCAGAAATGCAGGTCAAGAAACAGTGTGACCATCCACGAGTACGACTCGGGCATCGGTTTTGTCGCGATTGTGGTGCTGCAGTGACTGAAAATGATGCAAAGCCGCGAGGTGACGAGACGGGTGGGGTGGGCCCCAACGCTGGGATGCGGATGTCAACACCTTCCGGTGGACCGGATCTGAATCAGCCTGTTTCGTACCGAGCCAGCTCCCACGGCGCACTCGTGCGTTGCCCGCAGTGCCACATCCAGATGCGCGTCCTTCCTCACATGTACAACATGTAAGTAGTGCTGCGTGGCATCTTCGGGGTCTCCACAGGAGTGATTCTAACCACTTGTGTTTGATTTGTGCTCTTGCAGGCGAGTAGCTTGTCCGTCGGGTCACATGTTCCTGGTTCAGGTTGCTGGCCAGGCGGGAGGTGGTGCCTCTGCTGGTGCACGCGGGGGTTACGGTCTTGGATCGCGTGGTGGCCTGGGTGGCTCTCGGGTTCCTCCGCGTGGTATGAGCATGGGCTACCCAGGCTCTTACTACCGCTCCACAAATGCCTACTCTGAGCTGTAGTAATTTAAGGGACCAAGACTTGGGCGCCAACGTGAGAAGAAGACCGACGAAGTCTTTCCCCACCCGCTTTCATTTTTAACTCAACGTTTGCTCGAGGAAAGAACACGATAAACACGGCTTCTGTGAATATGTCGATTCTTCGTGTTTGGTTACCAGTGGCACGTTGCTACTGCAGTGATCGATGTTGTCTAAGCCACTACAATCTTGGCCACCTCGGAAGCCCACACCGTTTGGCCTCGCACAACGCGATCATTGTTGGAGTACAACCAATCCTCGTTGGTGCGAGCATTGACGATGTGGGTCTGTGGGCCAACCTTGGGCACCGGGACATCGTCACCCGTTCCTTGAGTAACCCAATCTTGGTCGACAGTAGCGATGGCCTGAACGTAGTAAGTTCCGGTAGTCGGAAACTTGACGTTCGCGGTGAACAAACCCTTGTTGTTGGTCTTAGCTTTCAAACCGAGGTCTTCGTGATACCAACGGGTAACACCACTCTGGGCTCGAGTGTGCGTAGCAACGGAAGATTCATTGGACCAAACCTTAAGCTGTGTCTTGTCCACAGTGATGGCTCCTGCCACCTCCCACTCAAACGCAGCAGCTTTACCAGCGGTGCCCGTCTTCGGATGCGTCTTCCAGTGCACATACGGCTGAACTAGGTCGATGTACAGCAGTGATAAACGAACGTTGCGGGGAACGTGGCCCACCATTTCCGAAGCTGGCAGGTAGTCGCTCAATGCTTCATCAGAGAGACTCGAGCTATCACCCCAACTAGTTCCATTCGGCTGCTTGTTGTGGCTCGTCTCGATCAGGACATTGAACGCACGGTGAGTGGCGTTGTTGTACTTGGTCTTAGCACTGGGATATCCTCCATAGGAAGACGGTTTGCAGACTCCAATCGGCTTCGGAGTTGTGAACTCGTTTTCCCAAGAAGCAGCGTAACCCCAGTCTTCCATTCCACCGTTCACCGCGTACACGACGTCATTCATGGTGCCGTCCGGGTAGTACTCGCCGCTGTCTTCAAACTTACCTCCGAATCGAGACATTATGCGAGCAAGTTGTTGCTGGCTGGTATCGTCGGGACTCTTCTCGCTCTTGCCCGACTCCATCACGTGGTTCTTGCCACCCCATTCATACGTGATACATTCCGTACCAGCGTGAAACGTGATGCCAAGTTGGAACAAATGGTCCCGCCACAGCTCATTCAGCGCTCGAGCTGCCATCGTCACCATGCATTGCTCGCCCGGGCCAAGGTTGTAAGGGAAGTCTCGGTTCGGGTCCACCTTCAGTTCTCTGCGGACATTGTGATTGTAGCCGTACGCGTTGGCAGTAGGCACAATCACGATCGTGCGAGTCTTCACGAGGTGTTTCAGCCACGCGTTGCCATCCGATCGACTCGCATGTGACAGCAACAGCTCCGCAAGGGCGACGACAGCCTGCGGACCAACTCGCTCGTTGCCGTGCACATTTCCACTGAAAATCAATTCGGGTCGTTCCGGGTCCGGCAGCGAAGCCTCATCCGTGATCTTGATGACGAACTGCTCGCATGGCACTGACTCATTCTTGCGAGTACACTGCAATTCCTTGCGCTTGGGCAGGCCGTACTTGTCTTGCACACTGAAGACCTCAGCGTATTCCGGGTACTTGGTCTCCAGCTCCACAAGGAAGTCCACGATCTCGCCGTACGAGCGTTCCTTGTACAAAGTGACCGCCGCCGACACGGGGGAAGTAGCGAAGATGACAGCTCCCAGTGAGAGCAGCAAAGCTGGGACCCGCATGCTAGTCAACGTGTGACGAACAGTGCAAGTTCTAGAGTGAGCTCGGCAGTCAACTTGCCTCTGGTTCAGCTGTAGCATCCGGTAAACACAAGTAAACAGGTGACTCTTTTCTTTCAAAACCCCATCTTGATCGGATCATCGATCGTACACCGTGTTGGAGTAAGGATTTGGAGAGGATTAGGACAGCGTTAAGCAGGAGAAGAGAGAGGTATTGGGGGAGGAAGGATGCCCGGAGGTGCTAGTTGGAGGAAGTGAGGACTGGAGGTGTGATCACTTATCTGGCAACCAAGTTGAGTGGTCTCTGCATTACATGTATACGGGGGACATCTATCTAAGTGTTCCCGGCAAAGCATAGGATCATCGACAAACCGGATACCAGCAATGGTCAAGCTGGCTCTGACTCAGTCTCAACGCAACGATGCGCAGTTGACGATGGAGTAAGGTGCAAAGTCGGCCATGCATTTGCACATGGTCAATCTGAGCTCGCCATACGGAACACGGTACCAGTTGCCCGATACCACCGCGTTTTGCAAAATAGTTGTAGCAGAGTGATGGTCCTGCAAGTTGAAGTTGTTCCGCCAATGCGGATTCAGCGCCTCAGTATCGAAAAGGCAGCGCAAGGCTCAAGCCCCCAGTCAAAACCGAACAAGAATGAAGGTCTTGCCCGAGAAAGGCGGGGAGGACGCCCCGGGCCACCTGGAGAAGCTCCTGGAGGAGCTCACGCGCTGCGAGGAGCGCTCGAGACGCCAAAGCGCGGAGAGCGCGTCCGCCAGCACGCGACAAAAGCTACTGAGCGAGCAACTGCAGCAGAGTAGGGAGTTTTGTGCCGTTCGAGAGGGAGTACGCAGAGACTGACGGTGGACGACCAGCCCAAGAAGAACTGGCAGCTGCACAAGCGAGCAGGGCCACACTCTGCAACGAGATTGGGACGCTGAAGCAGGCCAAGGACCATCAAGCCAAGCAGCTGAGCAAATACAAAGTGGAGTTACAGGCTTCGCGAGAGTCGCAGGCGGCAATGGCGAAGAAGTTGGAGGAGCTGGAGGCTTCGATGTGGACGGCAAAGCAGCAGTACATCCGGTGCGACGAGGACTTGTAGAGATATGTTCTTTCTCGGCTTGTAACTTGACGACGTAAGTGTTGTAGGTCGCTTGCTTCTCGTATCAAGACGAGTGCGCTGGTTCTACAGCAATTGCACATTGCAAACGGGACTTCGTTCAGACTTCCGCTCGTTGAAAAGTGTGCCTCGGAGCAAAGCAGCTTGAGCAAGCGCAAACGCATTCGGGCAGGGGCAGAATTGGAAAACGGAATGGCTAACGGCTGCGGCGAGGTATTGCTGTTGCGCTTGTACTCCATTGTATCTCACCTCACGTGTCTTCTAGCCCAAGCCTACAGGATGTACTGTGGCTAGTGATCACGAGTCCATTGAGGACCGACCGTCTGAATCTGCAGCGCTAGTTGTGGCGCCATCGACGTCAGCAAACAGAGTTTCTTTGTTGGAACAGCAAAATGTCCCGTTAAGTTGTGACGACGCCAAGCACCAAGAGAATCAATGCGCTCAAAGTAAACGCGCAGTTGAAGAACTTCAGTCGCAAATTGCCAAGCTCAAGATCGAGTACTCAGATCTGGACGGTACGCTTGCATGGGAAGACCGAAATCAAAAATGATGCCGTCAAATACCGTTGACGAACGAATTGCGATGCCTACGTGTAGTCAAGTACAAGATGCTTGTTCTTGAGCACGACGAGGTTATGATCAGTTGTAAAGCTTCAGCGCAAGAAATGAAAGTGAAGCAATCCAAGATCGAAGAGCTGCTCCAAAAGATCAACTCGAAAGAGCATGAGGGCTCTCCGATTAAAAGCTCCAAGAAAGATGAAGACAACTCCGCTCTTGAAGGGCGATTGAAAATGCTGGAGGTACGAAGATTTTTCACTTCAGACACGAAAACTTGGTTTTAATGGCATAATTTGTTCTGCAGGAAAACTTGGCCCAGATGAATGGCTACGCCGACCAACTGGAGATGGTTATTGCGCAATGCCCTTCGTGCACCATCAAACTCCAAAACGAGAGCACACAGGACTCCATCGGCAACAGAGCTGAGTAGACAGTAGAAGGCAACGAAAATTAGGAAGACGAGCTCATATTTCCTCCAATAAGTACCAGTCCTTAGTCCGCTGCATCTAAAGCAATGGAGCTTGGTTGTGGGCCAGGTTGTAGAACTTGGTGCCTTCCTGGTTCAATTCATCAAAAGTGCCCGTCTCGGCAATGACGCCCTCCTCGAGCAGAATGATCCGGTTCGCGTGCTTTATCGTGTTCAACCGATGCGCAATAATGAAAACCGTTCGGTTCTCAGCGGCCGACTCGAGAGCGCGGCGAATCATGTCTTCGCTGCGGCCGTCAAGAGAGCTCGTGGCCTCGTCGAATAGCAGGATGTTGGTTTGCTTGTACAGCGCACGGGCAATGGCAATGCGCTGCTTCTGACCGCCAGACAACTCCACACCCTTCTCACCCACGAACGTATCGTACTGGTTAGGCAGTTCCATAATGAATTCGTGTGCGTGAGCCTCCTTCGCAGCTGCAACGAGCTGCTCCTTGTTGTGCACCTCAGCGCCGTACATGATGTTTTCAGCGATAGTGGATGCAAAAAGCGACGGCTCCTGTAACATGAAAGTACACCACAACTCGTTAGTACATCGTACCAAAACCGCATGTACACCACCACCAACGAACCTGGTTGACAACACCAATCTGCTTACGCAGCCACGATGCCTTCAGCGTAGCAATGTCAACGCCATCCAGCGTCACCGTGCCGCTCGTGGGCTTAATGATCTTCGACATGAGTGACGCGATCGTGGTCTTACCAGCACCGCTCTTGCCCACAATCGCCACTACCTCACCAGGGTTGATCTCCATGTTCAGGCGGTCGAGCACCAGGATGTCCGGGCGTGACGGGTACGTAAACGACACGTTGTTGAAGCGCACGTGGCCCTTCACGCTAGCAAGCGTTCCCTCTCCATCAGCAGCAGGCGGCAGGGACAGCAAATCAAACAGCGCCTCGGACGATATGCGAGTCTTCTTCATCTCACTCAAGCACGAGGACACACCCGAGAAACCAAGACCCATGAAGCCGCTGTACAGCGCGAACGACGTGAGCGTTCCAATCGTCAGCTCACCAGAGCCCACGAGCGACCCACCGAAATACAACACTGAGAACAGAGAGCAGTTCACAGACAACGAAAGTCCACCCATGAACACTCCACGCGCGAGCTTGGCACGTTTGGCATTGACCAAGATGCCCTTGTTGATCTTCTCAAAGTGGTCTAGCTCGTCCTGCTCCGCCGAAAAGAGCTTGACGGTGAAAATATTGTTCAGCCTCTCTTCTGCCACACCCGTCATGTCCGCGACCGAGTTCTGGTGTTTCTTTGCCAAGCGACTCGAGAACTTGCTAAAGAGCATGGCGCCCGTGCCCACCAGCGGCAAAATACCGAGCGACACGAGCGTAAGCTTAGGGGAGATGGTAAGCAGCATGCAGGAGGCGCCCACAGCCGAGTTGAGCGATCTGTAGCCATTGGACAGCACGTCCACCACAGCATTGGCCGTCTGCTGACAGTCTCCGCTGAGTCTCGTGACCAGCTCGCCCACCTTGCGGTTGTTGTAAAAGCCCAGCTCCTGCGACAACAAGACCTGGTACAGATTGCGCCGCAGCTTGGCGGCGATGCGCTCGGCCACCATCCCGAGCGAGTACGCGCGCATGAACGAGCCCAGCGATCCCGTGACGAACGTAGCGATCACGACCACCACGAAGCCCTTGCGACTGAGTCCCCCAGGCGCCGGTTTACCCGACGCCACGTCGATCGCCTTGCCCATGATACGCGGGAACACGAGGTTCATGGCGGACGCGACCGTCATGCCAGCCACGCCGACCGTGAGCGGCAGCTTCTCCTCCTTGGTGAGACTCAAGATCCAGCGGATGTTGGACGGCTCCTTCTTCTTACCCTCAGGCTTCTCCTTACTGGGCTTGGACGCGGGCGCCACCGACGCAGCGCTCAGGCCGCCGTCGTACGGCGCGCTCGCCTTCTGCAGCAGGAAGGACCTGGGCGGCAGCATGGCGACCGATGACACACTAATCAGACTCTGAGTCGTGTGGCTCGCGTATCTAGCGCATGGTGTGGTCCACATATTACCTACATTGCGTCATATGCCTTTTCATGGGATTGTAGGATCTGCGGCGTCGAGCGCACCACAGACTGCAAGCTCCGACCGCGCTCTCTCTCGTCGTGCGGCTCTGTACCATGCAGCGCGGGTGGGTTCGTGCTGCGCAAGTGGCGCTCACTGCTCGTCCGCATGCCTCTCTTGCTATCCGCGCGATTTCCGCGTCGCCAGCGCTCCCCGCCGCTTCGAAATCGGACCGGACAGCTCCAACCGCGCGTCGGGCGACCACGAATCTGCGTAAAACGAGCTCTACGCCCACTGGACGGCGCAGAACGACGCGCACACAAGTGATCAGTGACATGGAGGCGCTGGTGCATGAGGCCAAGCGGAACGGCGCGCGATTCCAGCCCAGTATGGACTATCTCCGTCGAGCCAGCGCCGTCCTGCAGCTGTGCAAGTCTCGGGAGCAATGCACGGCCGCCATCCCGCTCTGCCACATCGTGACCAAGGCGCCGACCACCCACGGCAAGGCTGAGATGGAGTGTGTCAGGATCTTCCAGAAGGCAGGACGATACCAGGAAGTGGTGGCTCTAGCAGACAAACTCATGAGCCAAGACGTGTTCCTGCTGAACCCGGCACTTGCCAGTGCCATCCAGGCCTGCGCGGCTTTGGGAGAGGTGGACAAAGGCTTCCAGTTCTTTGATGCTGCCGTGCAGCGAGGCTCCATCCCCAACTTGGGCGTGTACTCGGCACTGCTCGCAGTCGCGGGCGCTGCTGGAGACCCGCAAAGAGTGCAGGGCGTGCTGAAGCAGATGCAAGAAGCGGGCGTCGAAATGAACAACATCACGTTCCACAACTTGATGAGCGCGTACGCGCGCGGCGGACACGTCACCGAGTCGCTCGCGCTGTTTGACAAGATGCAGAAGCAGGGCATTCCGGCTGATGAACACACGTACGCTATTCTGATGGATGCTCACGCCGAGAGTGGAGACTTTGTGGGCGCCAAGAATCTCATGGATGAACTGAAGAAGACGACGCTGGAACCCAATCTGGTGCACTACAACATCCTGCTGAAGGCGTGTGGTAAGGTGAGTGACTTGACGTCGGCGTTCCTACTGTACGAGGAGATGAAGGAGCGCAAAATCAAGCCCGACCTGGTGACATTCATCACTATGATGCACGCCGTGTACCATGGTGAGCTGGGAGTTGTTGACCAGAAGAAGGTGAAGGCGGCCCTCGTTGGCATGGGTGTCATGGGCGCTGCGTTCATTCCTTTCATCAACTATGAAGAGTACATGATGACCACGCTTTTCTGTGGCAGTCTTGTGGGCTCAATGGGTCTAGCAGCGTACATGAACCCGGACGGCGTTATCCGCGCGCTCTACCCTAACACTGACGAGCCGCGTGATGATACCGTTATCGAGGCATTCTTCCGGCGACTGCGCGAGGAGGATCACTGCGGTAGATCGATGTATCTGTGGCGTGAGATGCTGAAGTTTAATGTGCCGGCGGACCCGCGCGTGTACGACGTACTGGTGCGCACCTGTGTGCGCAAACGTCACCCGGAGCTTGCATACGACGCTGTGTTTGAGGAGAAGTTGCCGCTTATCGACAAGGAGGGAACATTTATCCTGTCGCTTCCTACTACGCTAAGTCTACTGCATTCGTTGTTGGCGCAAAAGCGCGTGAACATGGCGGACACTCTGTACGACGCAGCGCGTAGTCACAACGTGTTCGACAAGGTATACTCCAAGAAGGGTGACGCGTATGTGTACGATATGCGCTCGTTCTTGAACGAACAGGTTCGTAGCTATGCGATCATCAAGTTGATGGATGAGCTCCGCGCCAAGGTGGATTCGTCAAAGGGAGATTTTGTAGCCCCCAATGTCCAATTCTTGGTTCAGCACGGATATGAGCTCCTTGATCGCCTTGATGCGGACAACTCGAGCCTTCGTACACTGTTTTCGATGGATGACATGACGCGCGTGGGCGCTTCGGGTGATAACAGCACGTCTGCGCACTACTACTTCCGGCTGTCGGTTCCCACTGAGCGACTACAAAATTACTTTGAGACCACGCCTGCAAACGCGGGCAAGGAGCGACGACTCTAACGATGCTGTGGGATGCTAGAAGCAAGGGCTGGGAACAACTAGGAGAATATCCTCTCGTAAGTTTTTGAATTGCGAGTTCGGCTGCCTCTTTGTGCAAGAACTCGAGGCTACTGAATAGACCCGTGTTGGTCAGTTTGCTTGCATTCGCTGTTTTTTCCGGATCGGGTTTTCTGAAAAGCCTAGTTAATCGAGTTGGATCACGCAAAGTGATCACTGACTTGTATTTTTAGTGGTATTCAAGCGAGACAGGTTGGCATGGCAAGCGGTGGGATTCAGGTGAGCTGCCGAGTGCGTGAAGACTGTGATGCAAACAGCGAAAGTTCTCCGTCTAGTGTTTGCGTGGATACCTCAGCGCGCCAACTTGTGGTATTGCATCCTTTCTTGACTACTGGTAATGGCTGTAGCGCTGGCGCAGCACCTTCACGACTGGACAATGATTTGGGCAATGGGGGTACAGCATATTCATGTTTTGATGGAGTTTACTCGGGTCAATCAACGCAAGAAGAAGTGTTCGAATCAATCGGGCAGCCGTTTGTCGGGGACTTGCTGGCTGGATACAACTGCACAATTATCGCGTACGGGCAAACAGGTAGTGGCAAAACTTACACAACTGTGGGAGGGGTGACACTAAGCACTCGCGGACTCGTTCCGCGTGCAATGGAATCCATCCTTGAGGAGATGGCACAAATCGATCCATCCAAATACGATGTGGCACTCTCGGCAAGTTTTGTTGAAATCTACCAGGAAAAATTACGCGACTTACTATTGCCGCATAGCTCCAGACAACTTCGACTGCGAGAGAATAAGGAGCATGATATTCAGGTTGAAGGCGCAAGTGAGATTGCAATCTCGACCGTGGCAGGTGGAATGGCAGTGCTTTCGAGAGGCAATGCACAGAGATCGACAGGCTCGACATTGATGAATGTAGACTCCAGTCGAAGCCACTCCGTGTTAATTCTGACGTTTACGAAGAAGCATATTAGAAATGGGGCCAAGGTGAGAGGCAAACTGTTCATCGTTGATTTAGCTGGGTCTGAAAAACTTAAAAAAACTGCGGCAACGGGTGTTCGGATGGAGGAGGCCAAGCATATCAATCGGGTAGGTCTGGCTTTACAGGCTGATTGTAGTGTGTACATGTATATGAGGCTAACATTGCGCGAATGCAGTCTCTTTCTGCTCTTGGAAATGTGATCAATGCACTGACAGACGAAAAGGCCAAGCACATCCCGTATCGAGACAGCAAGCTTACTCGTTTGCTGCAAACCTCGCTTGGAGGCAACGCCAAGACGCATTTGTTACTCACTTGTTCTGCTAGCGGTCTGCATATTGAAGAGACTTTGTCAACTTTGCGTTTCGGTTCCCGTGCCAAGAACATTCAGAATACGCCTCACGTAAACAAAGAAAATGTTGGGGCTGCTGCCGAATATGCCGAGTTATTGACGACACTACAGAACAAGATTGAAAATCTCCACAGCTACATTCGTCAGTTGGAAACGACTCAATGTGCGGCTTGCAAGTCTAGAGGGTCAACTGTTGCTGCCAATTCCTGTCTGCAAGATCGGCATTTGTCTATCATTGAGGAAAATAAGAAGAATGAGGCTCCAGATCCTGTCATCAGTTTAGATGAAGACCCAGCACACGATGGCGACGCGAGCACTAAGAATGAAGAGGGGTGCGACTTCATTGCAGACGACTTAATGCGAGCTGAAATGCAAAGTTTGAGAAGAGCTCTCACCAGTATGATGCGCGATCATGAAGCACAAGAGCACGCTCACAATGTAGCACGGACCATGATGGAAGTGACAGAGCAGCATCTGGACTCGCGACATCGAAATCAAGAGCAAATTATTCAAGAGCAAGAATTCGAGCTGCATGACGCATCCGCAACAATCGATCGCCTGGAGAAGAAGATTGAGCTACTGGAAGAAAGCACTCGCGGAATGAAAACGGAGCTGCATCGCTTACGCGGCCAACAGCATCAGCATCACGCTGGCGAAAGTGCTGAAGCAGAAATCTTACGTAGACATTTAGATATGTCGACGAAGCTCGCAAAGCAACTTCAGACAAAGCTGACGGCCTCTCCACAAGAACAGGAGACAATCGTGGAGTTGAAGAATCGTTTGGTGAGCAAAGAACATGAATTGAGTACACTTCGCAGCGAGATCGAGGTGCTCCGCTCGAAGAAGCTTCCAGCTCCTGTACCAAATATCATTCCTACCGGCCTTCCATCGCCGCGTCGAGTTCCGCATACTCGGCCTGTCACTGCTGTCGATTTCAAAACACTTTCGGGTACTAACCAAGCTTGTCGGAGTGATACGAAGCACTTTAACAGCAATATACAGAGCTGGTGGTCAGGTGCAATGGACGAATCTCCACCTCGAAACCAGGAAGAGAGCAGCAGTTCAGTTTGGACTGATAAACGTGTAAATGTGCTCCCGTCACCAGTTTCGAAGAATGGTGGAGTTGCCCAAACAGAGAGTATCGGCGACCTTGGCAACAGAGACTTGCTTCCTCCTGCTGCTGATGCAGCCAATAGAGTGTGCAATAGTGCCAACTCAAGTACTCGGCCATTTCGTGCTCGCCTCGTAGGTTTGCTGAACTCACTTGAGGAGGAGACAACAGCATACAGAGAACTGGTGGTGGAAACGAAGGAACGAACAACATCGCGTAGTGGAAGTAGACCTCGATGTCAACTTCCCTGTCTTGATGCACCAGCGCTTCCGTCGACAACGCCGTAGACGCAACAGAGCGAGCATGTCACAGTCTACCACTAATATGAATGAATTGAGGCATATGTAAAGTAACCTAAAGAGATAACGCGGCACTACGAGCCGCACGCACACACCAAAATCTTGTCGTGTACTCCGTTTATATGGTTAGCGTCGTGTTGCTGGCGTTGTCGAACCGCAGACTGAGCTGCTTCTTTTTGAGAAATTCGATGACGTTCATCAGCTGCGGATCGCGCGCGTCAGTCGTGCCTGTGCGTTCCAAGTAACGAATGACGTCGCGGAACGCCTTCAGCTGCTCCTTGGCGGTGACTGGGGGAATGCCGGGGTGCTCACCGTTGGCGCCCAGGTGGTCACCACCAACACCCTCGCCTGCAGCATTCGGAGCGCGAAACTCCTCATCGTTCTCTTGCGGATCCTCGATCATGTCTTCATTAAGACGCTTGTGGATATCGTTCTCCCAGCGCGAGTTCACCAGCACCTTTGTGTTCACGATACCACTTAGCTGCAAGCAGTAGAGCAGACCCCAGAGCTCCTCTTCAACGTTCTTGTCATCAGAGCTGTCCATGCTGGAGTCTAAGGTGAAAGGCGCCGCAATGCCGAGCGGCTTCCAGGCATTAACGATCATTTCTTTCGACGTCTGCTGCCAGGCATCCACGATCCAGTTCATTGCCTGAATCTGCGTCACGTGATAGATATCCGAAAGTCCGTCCTCAAGGTGATCAATGGCCAGCGTCAGGTGCTTGAGGCGGTATTTGCCCTTGAACGAGGACAAGATTCCTCCGCGCATGGGCTGCACCTTCATGCCCAGGTGCGGTGCAAACATGACCACACGCACGTTCGACAGCGCAACGCAGCCCAGCACATGGGACGGCGCGTTGTCCATCAACAGCACCACATTGCGGTGCGCGCTGGCCATGCGCGCGTTGAAATCACGCAGCCACTGCTGGAAGATGAAGACCGTCATGCGGGCCTTGCTGCTGCACACGTAGTGGTATCCTAGCTGCGAGATGGATGCCATCTTGATGCTCTTGGGTGGCACAACGTTGCCAATAATATAGGGCTCCATAAGGTCCGACGCGTCAGCGTTCACGGCGAGCAGCACCGTGAGTCTGGGCTCGTCCGCTAGCAATGACTGGGCCTCATCTCCCTGCACAAGTTTGTTGGGCGACGCGCGGTAGAACAAGCCGGTCTCGTCCACCGTGTACACGTCGCTGGGCTCGTAGTCTCTCAGCATCTCCTGAATCTGTTCAAGTGTCAAGTCCATAGACACAGGGGGCAGCATGTAGTTGGGGTCCACTGCCAGTCCATTGGGCAGCATGTTGCTGTTGCCGTCCAAGATGCCTCCATAGGCAGCTCCATCTTTCCCCGCCGCACTGGCCACGTGTTTGTCACTCTGCAAGTTGTTAGTGCGTTTCATGAGTCCGTGCCGTGCCTTGAACGAGGCCAGCCAGCCATTAGAAAAGCCCAATTTCCCCTCCAGCCCCATCTGCTTGACCAGTTCGCGGCCCTTAGTCTTGATCATGTCTCCGGTGATGTTCCCCTTGTTCTGGCGCTCCATGACCCAATTGGCCAGCACCTGGTCGAAGTGCGCGTGCCGCGTGGGGCGGATGGTCTTGCGCTGGGCGCCCAGCACGCCCAGCACGTTGTCCTTGAACAGGTGCTCGTGCTTGAGGATGTTGCTCATCGTGGGCTGCGTGGGCGCGCGCTGCAGATTGAACTCGAGCTTGGCCCAGCGACACAGGTCCTTCTGCGTGATCTTGGGCGTGTTGCGGTGCTTCTCGCAGATGCGGCGCTTCTGCTCCACCGTGAGGTTCCCGTGGCCGTCGGCGCGGCGGCGGCGCGGCTTGGCGGCGGGCTTGGGGGCGGCCACGACGCCGGAGACCTGCGCGCTCAGCGCCGCCGCCTCGCTGGCCGCCTGCACTTGCGCCTGCACCTGCGCCTGCTGCGCCTGCACCTGCTGCGCGAGCGCGGCGCTCGTGGCCGACAGCCCCGCGGCCGACAGCAGCCCCACGTCGTAAGTATTAGGACTCGAAGGCATGCGTATAAGTTCTCGGGAATCTTGGCTTTTGGGAGAAATGCGCGCGAACTGGGGGGGAGCACTGGGTGTTTGTATGCTATAGTGGACGCGAGTGAGACAGTGTTTGAAATGAGGACGCAGAAGCAGTGTACATGCCTCGAAAGTATTCACCGTGTAACCGATCGCAAACATTCTGAGCGTTGAAGTGGTCGTGGGGATCCGTCACTTCAGCTTTTGCTGTCTAGGACGCAAGTGGGTCGAAGATGGTGCCCGACCGACAATGGCGCCCCGCAGGAGAGAACATGGACAAGCGGTGGGTAGAAATTTATTGTAGAGCTGGTGTGCAGTTCGTTCTAATTGTGTGGGGACCGACAGGACGGCGAGGAAGGTGCATGCGGCCGACTTCCAGCGCACACTGCGGCAGCTACGGACTCAGTACTTGCAGCAGATGCAGGCGAGAGGAGAAGAGCGCGAGCAGAACGGTGAAGCACCTGGGAGCGACCACATGCACGTGTACGTGCGCAAGCGGCCGCTGCTGCCGCACGAGTTGCACAAGCACGAGTTCGACGTGATTACGGCGATCGGACTGCGGGAGATCGTCATCCACGAGTGCAAAATGTACCCTGGTACGGACGGAGGAAGGCTTTAGTGGAGAAGGAGAACTGATAGGTGCTTGCTTGCTTGTTGTGTGTAGATATGCGGCACAAGTACGTGGTCTCGCACCACCAGCGCTTCTCAACGTGCTACGACGAAAAGGTCGACACGGAGACTGTGTACGAGGATGCCGTCAAACATCTGCTGCTGCACGCCATGCAAGGCGGCAAGGCAGTTTGCATGATGTACGGCCAAACGGGGTCTGGCAAGACCTACACTATGAGCGGGCTCTTCCAGTTCCTGTCCGACGA
>KV741936.1:798-20895 GCA_000468175.2 Phytophthora cryptogea
CAAAACGATTTGTAGGATTTGTTGTGTGTTTTCACTGCAAATACATGTGTTTTGCATGTTCTGTCCCATACGGGTAGTTATGCTCGAAAGTGTTCATGACTATATTTTTTTCTTCAAGCCAGCATTATTTTAGTTACACCACTCTGATCCTTCACGCAATCACTTTCCAAACAGCGTCCAAGTGCTCAAGCGACCACAAAACCAAACATGCGTCTTTCTTTTCTTTTGCTCCTGGTGGCTTCGTTCATACTGTACTTGTCGAACATACCGACGCCAAGTCTACCGAAATTATTCCTCGCCAGCACTTGAGGTCAAGTTTCGAGGACAACAAGACGCTGCGCTCCCTCAAGACCAAAGTTGAAGACGAGATCGATGCCAGTGAAGATTTGGAAGAGGAACGTGCGCGCATGTTCCCAACTTTGAAGCAGTTGCAAAATCTCCGTAAGAGTGAGAGGCTCAAGGAAATCGCAGAGGCATTGGCGATTGCGAAAGTGGAAGTGAAGAAGGCTGCTCAAGCGTCCGCTGCGTTGGCCAAAGCCAAGGAGGTGGCAGCAATTTCTGCGCAGCTCGATGACAAGGCCGAGTTGATGTTGACGAGCTCCACATTCAAAAATGATATGTTCACTAAGTGGCATGCTGATGGGGTACACCCGCAGATAGTTTTTGATGCGTTGGCTCAACCTGGTAAATATTCGGTACGCAAGTGGAAAGAGATCGCCGAAGCTTATCTCGACTTTGCCACGGACATGGCAAAGGCAGCTGCGAGAAATGCTAAAGTGTAAGCTCAAAAATATTAGCTGTAGCTGGTAAAGTCAGAAGACCTTTTTGTTCTTGCTCTTCGGTCATGATTTTATTGTGATGAAGTACGCACTTCGTACGTGTCATTCACTACAAAATAGGCAGTGCATACAGTTCATCCGAAGCCTCGAGAGAGAACTGAGTTTCGGTGGAATAAGACGAGCAATCGATTGGACGCAGGAAGTCCCAGTTTGCCTCGGACGCATTCATCATAAGTTGCGAATAAATCTGTCTCGAAGGGTGTGCTAAACCCAGTGGAGATACCAGTCAAGAACTTGTCTAGATCTTCGCAATACATGGGTCCTCCTGCTGCTAGTCGGGCGGAACCTCTAGCACTCTCTACAAACGGATCGATCCATGACCAAAATGATGCAAGGTTGGTGTTAGCAACATCGAAAAGTATAGGTCCGTTGAGTATCTGGTTCACTCTTTGTGGTAGCTCCTGAATTCTCGTTTGACTGAGAATGAGGTATTCGATTGAGTTGGTTTCAAAGAGCTCAGGAGGGAGGTCTGTGATCGGATCCCTAGTTAGGGACAAGTAGAATGGTAGCAGTCGTACTAATGCAAAAGGAACTCCTTCTAACTGGCTGTTCTCGATGTAGATGTTCGAGTTGAGATTCCATTTGAAGTCAAGATCATCTGGTAGAATTTGTAGAGTAGTTTTGCAGAAGTATACCTGTTTGAGACGGTTAGGCAAGTCAGGCGATTGAAATCCAAGTGGAAGCTGACGTGCTGTCATGTTTGTGCGGATCAGCGAAATGACAGATAGATTGGGATGGCGCGTATTGGAGAAAGCAGCCGAAGCACCCCAGGATTTAATGGATGAATTGTAGATCCAAAGTTCTCGTAGCTGTTCAAATTCCTGAAACAATTTGGGGATGTCCAGAGCTGGACAATGCAGTACGTGTAGTTTCACGACGGTAGTGTGGTCAAATTTAATCCATTCGGCTTGCACTTCTTCTAGCTTTCGATATTCCAAGTTCTAGCAATTGAGTTGTACAACGTAGCAAGCAGGATGAGCTCCAGTCATAGGCTTTACTTTTGGATTGCACTCTGCTAGTGGTGTTTTCAATGATGCTTGTATATATAAGACCATAATTATTATGCCCAATGCAAATAATATGCAATGCACAGCTGTGAGAAGAAGGCGGGTCCCAATCTTGGCCAACTGGGTGCAAGAAAGCATTGGCCTCTTTGGTGACTTGAAATGCGGACTAGCCTGCGATGTATTGATCGAAGTTTGATTCGCAACGGAGTGAATGTGGTTTCTGATAGGCCCATTGACATTAGCACTACGATTTCTATGTTGAGGAAACCACCGTAGTAGTTCTTTCATGCTGGTAGTTGAAGCAATGGCACCCAAGGAGAAAAATACTCTAGCAATCAGATCTGACCACAACGTTACCAGTACAAGTCGAGCTTCACTAAGCATCCTCGCATTCAACTCGTCAACTTGAAGCAGCTCGAAGTCAAAGCTACCCAATTCAACGTCGTACTGATCGACATAACTCAAGACGATCGCCCATTGCAGACATTAAAGCTAAAACGCGAGCGCGGCAAATCGACGTCGAGCTTCATCCTTCCCAACCCATCGCGTACGAACCAATACAGACGCCAGCAATTCACCGCGGGCAGGCTTAAGTAAAACCGATTCAATGTTATGTGCGAGAGGTATTGGCTCATTCGAAAAGCTTGTACAGTTTGGAAAACTGTTTCACCAATCTCCCGGCAGACGAGAACCACGTGGAAGTACCGGCCTTTTACACCGAGGACCTTGCGTTGTCTAGCAATATTAGCATACACTTGCGTCGCTCTTCGAAACACCGTGGTTTTTCGCACACCAACCTGCTCATGCCTGTCTTGAATTTTTGATTGACTGAAGTTGCGTGGTTTCTCGATCTTTTGTTCAAGTTGGTACGCATTGTGTCGGACCCGGGAGAGAATACTAGTGATCGTCGTCAAAGAGTCCCAATTGTCATCATCATAAAGTTAAGCCCATAAAAAATAAGTAAGCGGCCAAAGCAATGTGAACGTAGCAAATTGTGTGAAAATGAGCTAGGTTTCGAGAGAATAACTCAGAAAACTATCACCAAACTCCCAGTAAAATTTTGCGTAGCAGGCATTGAACAAGCAGGCAGCAACGTGCACAATGAAAATGACCACCCACCAGAATTCAAATCCCTGGAACGACAGAGTCACAAATTCGGTTTGGAGCACTCCGCATTTTCAATCATGAGCTAGCACGCAGTTAGTCCTTCATGAAATGATCTTATCTTTATCCAAAGTTCATTTGAATGGTAAAAATACTGCTGTAGCGTCAACTATTCCTAGTTTTGCTCACCCTACCTTTTTCAAACTGCTGAAACACAATATATTTGTTTTCCAATTTGAGATTCCAAGTTGGCCAATCAATACTGCACTACTGACGAACTTTCAGCAACGATATAGCGTACCGAGAGTCCCACGATTCAAGAGGAAAATGGGTTGATGTCAAACTTGGAGTGCAGTCGACGACCTGGCGCAGAACTTCATGGTTTTCCATGGTTGCATTCATCAAAATACTCGAGTGATCAGGCTGAATTGGAACACTGAATTCGGTAGCATTTCCACTCAGAATTTTTAGCAAATCTGAACAGTACGGGCAGCCCCCAGCAGTCAGCCTCGAGGACATTCCTAGGGTACTTTCAACCAAAGGGTCAATCCAAGACCAAAAGAACGCGATGTTGGTGTCCCTAAAATCCAAAGTCAGCGTCGTAGACAGCTGGCTTACGTTTCGCGGCAGCTCTGACACATTCGTGTGACTGAATATATAGTACTGCGTTAATGTTGCTTCAAAAAGCTCTGCCCGGATCTCTGTGATGGGGTTCCCTGCTAGAGACACCTTTGCAACCGACCTTCTTGTGTGCTTGAGACACAAGAAGGTCAGTTGCAAAGGGACAAGTACCCTGAGTACTTCTGTGAATTTACTGTTCTCGAGATACAAGTTTGAGCTGCGATTCCACTTGGTGTCAAGATCATCATGTAGTGCTTGCAGGTTCGTCTCGCAGAAGTATATCTCGGTGAGATTGATTGGAAATTCCATAGATTGGAGTGTGGTAGAAGCCTGTCGGTCAAATTAGTTCGAACAAGTGACAGCACTGTCAAGTTGGGGTGGCACGAGTTTGTGACAGCGGCTTCTGGTCCCCAGTCACGAATAACGGAGTTGTAGACCCAAATCTCACGCAAACGAATAAATTCTTGAAACATTTCAGGCATTTCAAACTCAGGGCAGTGCCGGACATGATGACCAGCAGTTAATCACTAGGAGACTTACGTAGAAACGATTCAAGTCTCCTTGAGATAGATACTTGCTCATTCGAAAATCCTGCACAGTTTGGAAAGAAGTTTCAACGATTTCGCGGCAGATGAGAATGGCGTAAAAGTAGCGGCCATTGACCCCAAGCACACCACGTCGATTAGCGATATTTGTATACGTCGAAGCAGCATGTGGATCGTCGATCTCCTACCTCCAAAGTGGACTAAATGTCCATTATGATCACGTTCATTCCTCAAGCCTTTTCGTTTGCCACGCTTACTAACCGAGTCGGACCATGGAGAGAACACAAGTGTCATGCGGTGTATTGAGCCAATAACCATCAACAATACGCACCCACCATGAGCTGCACCGAGAGCCACGTGCACATACGCGATTGTACTGAAATATTCCCTGGTCATGCGAACATCGTACGACTCCACGGAGTAGCTAAGAAACATTTCGCCAAAAACCAAGTAGAATTTGGCGTAGCAAGCGTTGAAGATGAATGAGCAAATGGGCACCGAGAATCAAGATCCACCAGAAGGCAAATCCACGAAACGATAGATAGCACCACAAACATCGTCTGAGGAGCTGCAGAGGACCCATTGGTTGATGTGAGCGTTCTCGAGAACTTTTTACTTGTCCGTCGTGGTAAAATACCACCGAAACCTCCACTATTCCATTCCAGAAAATGTGTATACAGTGAACTAGTGCGCTTTAGCAGAAATTCTGGTAGTCTAGTCTTTTGTGTTGGAAAGACAGCCAACAAGTTTTACCAGTAATGTACTAAATCATGAGAATTGAAATGGACCCAGGTTCCAGGCAACAAAACCAACGATACTCGATCACAAAATGATCAATATTACGATTTCGGGGACTGTCTGTCCATTGTAGACACTTGAAGTGTCCACAATAGCACTTGCACTGAATGATGCCTATATATGCTGTATTATAGGTTATTTACGTCTTGAACATCAAATATCAAAAAGTGCCGCCAAAAGCGCAATTGGCCATGACGGTAAAGTGCTCTTCTTGTGCGTCCTGCTGACTCTGTAGATGAAACGTTAATCATTTTAATACCATATCAGGAGGAAAAGGAAACGCAGGTGAATGCAACACCGAAGGAAATCCGCAGATTGAAGGCGTCTCTGCTGTGCAATTTGCCGTCAAAAAGGGACCAAAATGTGGACCAAGATACTGTTTACGACGCATTTCTGGACCAAAACGCGCCGTGGATCGCTGTCCATGGGTCCAAAAGTGCGGTTATAGTCCAGGACCAGAAGACGGTGGAGATCCGAGACTTATCCGACGCTGAGGAGACACAAAATGAGGTTCAAAGGACTATTTCCACGCAAGAAAAGGTCGTGGCCATGGCTTTTAGTGCTTGTGGGGAATATATCGCCATCGGAGATGCAGCAGGGACCTTGTCTCTGCATAAAAGTGATGGGAAAATGCTATTTGGTCATCGTGTGGTGCGAGCAGGAGGATCTGACAGGTAAAAAAGACGAGAGATGGGCGATTTTGAAGGCCAGAGGTGTGACTTGGAGCTTTTTTGTGGTTTGTGCCAATGTTTAGTGTGGTTTCCATTGCGTTTGCGACGTCGGAAGAAAGTGTGAGCTCAAGTGACGTTCAGGATTTAATTGTGGTGACGTCGTCGGGTATGTTGCTACGGCTCGGAGAGCTTCGACTGGAGGAATTTGAGCAGTTGTTGTTAAGCAAACCCAAAGACGCTCTGGGTGTGATTATGAGGAACATTCGCTTTGGGCGGATAAGTGTCGGACGGTTGAAGGAGAACGCGCGATCGTGTCTGCTCGTACGTGGTTGATCACCTGCGCAGTGGCAATTACCTGGAGGCTGACGGTGTTGTGTAGGTGCATCGTTTTCAAGAGGAAGAGTGCATCGTAACTGGAAACCATGGAGCCTGTATGAGCGTGTGGAAATCTTCGTTGCAGAATCGCCCTGGCCAGAGTGGAATTGAGGTGCGTACTGAGGGAGAAAGGCTGGTTAGTGATGAAGCTGGTGAGATTTACACGTTTGTGCTATGAAGAAAGTGTCAGTGTGCGACTTCAGATCAGAATACGTTGATGCGATGTCATTTGATGCAAATTACAAGTTGCTGGCGGTATTATCAGAAGGGAAACTATCGTGGTAAACTCACAAATGATGCTGCATCGTGGTCAATAACTGATTCGAACTAACTGATGCACTGGGTGGTAGGTGGAATTGGCGTGAGATGACAATGGCGTTTGAATTAAACATTTCAGGAATAATTAGCTTTGCGATTCTTGAAGATTTTTCGGATGAGGAGCAGAGGTTGCAGATGTCCTCGCTCCTGGTTGTAGCACGGTCTGAGGCGAATGAAATGGCACCTTCGTTAGAGTTCATTCGAGTTGTGCATCGTGAACGAGATGACATTGCCAGTGCCACTGTGGTTTCAAATTTACAACCCTCTGAAAATCTGGTGACTCCCGCTGAAGAAATGTATGTCGCGTTTTTCGTGGAGCATGAACAACCCCAGACACTTGTGGCGTTTCGGACTCATGATGGCGTATCCATCTTTAGGGTGACCAGTGAAGGTGATATCTGCAGTGATACTGACGAAAGTGATGATAGAGCGCTAACGTTTGATGAAGATGCTACTACGATTGCTGAATCTCTAGCGGAGGCACCGATTTCCTCGCATCTACGCCAACAATCCCTCAAGATGATTTGGGCTAAGATTGGTTATTGCACGGAGAGTATTGGAAAAGATGATGACAGCTCGCGCTTCATCCTAAAACAGTTGCTTGCTGTCGCTGGGGCTATTCGCGAATATGCGACCTCACGATCGAGTCCAGCATCAGTTCCAGCAAACCTACTGCAATGGTGTGACGAGATAAGTGAAATGTCGTACAAGTGGACTACATTTCAGCTACTCCGCAGCTCATCATCAAATGGATCAGGTGTGACCGGGAACACGCTTTGTGAAAAATGGTGTCTCTTTCAACAGAGTTCAATGATCGAGAAACTGAAAGAATATATGAAGATTGGCTCAATGAGGGCAGTCACGATTGTATGGGGTCGTCACATGGACGATGACATCGTTTGCAATATTGGTAACCTATTGCGATATCTGCCAATGTCGCTACCGGTGTCTGCCTACGCAGATTGGATACAAAGCGAGGTGATACCCGTTCTATTTCACCACGCTAAAAGGCATCCAGCATCTCACGTGGATTCTACAGGGAAACATGATTGTCAATCTGTGCTTTCAGAATTAGCAGTCTGGCTATTGGAGAGATCAGAAGCTGCTGCGACTAGAGGCGATCTGGATAGTGCAATTCGTATTTGTAACTTATTCAAAGGTGAAGATAACGACGACAGGATAAGTGGTGACAATTTCTCATTCTATGAGTATAAACTGAGGACTGATGCAAGCCACTTGAAACCTTCCGAATATGACGAGAGCTTGGAAGAAATGCCAACGGGACCCGATGCACTCGAACGCCTTGATTCTTTTTGTCGGAAGCTACACCACGTTAAGTGTCTTGCTGTGAACCATCAGTTTATCATTTCGTTGTCCGTATTCGAAGAAGAGTCGCCGGCTTCAATTGCCATGAGTATGCTGGATCGTGTGTTGTCTCCTGAATCGCTGACTAAGGAAGTGACGGATCATGTGAGAAAATATCTTCAGTTCTGTGACGTTGACATTGATCCCGTCTTGTGTGACTACGTCACAGAACTGGCCGAATCGATTCAGACTTCCCAATCGGCTGAAGAAATCCGTGCGCTTGTTCTGCTTGATGAAATCTCCAATGCGAACATTCGCGTGGATGCTACACTAGCATTACTACGATCGGCGCTCCCGCCATATTCAGCAGCATTAAAGAGCTACGCACATAACTGCGCTCGTTCAGGGAAGGCTGAGCGGCTTGAAGAGATTCAAGAGCACGTGCGCCTAATGGAAATTCAAGATATGTTGACTGGGTATGAAATTCAGCAGTTCGATATTGCAGATGCCAAGAGTGCCTCGCGCATGGTTTCACATATTCTGAATCAAGTGTCACGACCCACTGCATTCACGGATGCAATGCTTTTGGTTGATGCTTACAGTGACTTGCACTGCGATCGAGCAGTAGTGATGTTCACAGAAAATCTATTAGCCGATTCTGGTTGGGAAGATCTGGGTGAAGTTAAGCCTAGAGCGAAGAGGGCGATTGATGCTCTTGCTGAAGTAAAAAAACGAGAGGACATCAAATTAAACGCGATGCAAATCGTATCGCTTATGGAAGAAATTATTGAATTTGGTGTGACGTTGCTGGAGATGGAGGCTGAAGAGCAAGACGGGTCTTGTCGTGACGAACTAGCAGAGCTTCGGAGCGAGGATTCGCATTGTTTCGTGCTGCATATGCTAGCAGCAATTGTTGCAGCCTACGTACCCGAACTGAAGACAGTGATGGATTTAGCCGGTGCTTCCCCAAATGCGTCGCTCACGGCATACGTCAGCAGTTCCACATTTTTGCTATCGGACGTGCTTCTGATGGATTTACAAAGAATTTGCCGTGTTGAGGCTGATTACGGAGTGCTGCTTTCTGTCTCAACCCTTCGTGATCCTGAAAGATGCGAGAGAAAATTGAAAGAGCTGATGCTAGCAAATGTGTTATTTGCTGATGGCAATTACAGCACAAATCATGGCTGTACACATCAGCCACGCACAGTCCCTTCAGTTACTTTTATTGAAAAGGGTAAAGGTAAAAAACGCGCGGTGGACACTGGTGAACAAAATTCTTCGGCTTCTACGAAGAGGCAACGCAGTGACAAGAGCCTTGATCCTCGAGCACAGATCCCCGTGCATTGTGAAGAACAGCGAGATGACTCTAGGACTCGACTCATTTTCGATCTGAATCGCTTTGCATCCGCATTGAGAATAGAATCTAAAGCGTGCCAGGCTCTTATTGCTCACAATGCTGCCCAGAATGGGTCTATCTTGCAAGCTGTACGTTTTTCTCGGGATCTATTTGCCCGAAGAGCAATCATTGGGATCAATGCTGGTGCAAACTTACTCCTCGAACGATCTACAGAGACGGACTCAATGAGCAAGTTTCACGCGGCAGACACATTGAAGAAAATCGCGATATCACTTTCGTTATATACTTCAGCTCATGCGAAAGAAATCTATGGCGTCCCGTTCACCCGGAATCAGCCACTTGAACCTGCCTTTGTTGCGCGAATTCAAGCCCCAATATATACTTTGGAGTTGCTTAAGTATGCACTTTGCATGTGTGATGAGGACTCCTTCGATGAGACGTTGGTTCTTTTTAAGAATACAATGTTGGTGAATGAGGTGCTCCAGTTCACCCAGCACGATGTTATGGTGGCGAAGCAAGGTGGAGCGCAGTGGAAACTGTACCCTCGATGGTACCGCGGAGACTCATGTGTGTTTTCCAGTTACGAAGTGATGAAACTTGCTACCCGGTTTGCAATTGCAGAGCACAAAAACCTTCGTCGTGACGTCGAAGCCCGAGATACTATCGCATCGAAACGCTATGTGTCGTTTTTGGTTGAGCAGCGTGCAGATTTTCTCAGTTTGCAGGCGCTGCTGTCCATGCAAGAGCTTCCTGAGGACGCGGCAACTGTTGTAAACACACAAATGGGAAAACTGTTGTCAACAGTTTTTCAGTCGCAAGAGATTGACAATTTCTTGGCATTAGGGTAAACTATCGTTATTCAAACTTGAGAAGTACATGCACTTGTGCGGATTCTAACCTATGCATTGCAATGTGGACAGGTTAATGCTGTCGATGGAGAAGAAGGACGCTTTTAACGCATTTCGCAGACAGATTTCTCGTGAAAACGTGGCAAAGGATTTTAATCGTTTTCAACGGTTATCTTTGATTGGTGCAGATACTGCTCGGGCCTGGCAGCAGATCGCATTCTTGCACCAGTGCGTGGAGTTGGAAGGGAACGCGAGGTGGTGGCATTATCTTAATTTGCTAGGGATTGAGTGTGATCACAAAGCTTTCCAAAGTGATCGCCGCGACTTGGAATACATCCGGCAGCTCGTTCCTACATTGATCACTCGAAGCAATTACGATTTTTACACAGTTTTAGAGTTTACTCGCCATTACCAGATTGATGACAACTTTCCGTCTCTTGTTTATGCTGAGACGTTGTTGCTGGAAAAAGCAGCTACGGATGGTCTCGAGTATCAAGACAAAATCGCAGGCGTGATAGAAGACATTCACGATCAACACTTAGTAAAAATGCTACTAAAAAGCATTCCGAAGATTGCTGGCCAGGATTATGACCGACTTTTATTTATTTTTCGCTTATTGCTCGAGCACACATCCTACGCTGAGCGAAAAGAAGTGCAGCGGCGAGTGGAAGTATTGCGCAACCTGAAGACGTTTGTTGCTTTTCAAGTTAATGATTGTGTAAAAGCTGGCAGAAGCATGCAAACATCAGGCGGTATCAATAGTCCGAACGAGTTCAAACGAAGTGACAAGGCGAAAACAGAGCATGTATCTTTCCACAAAGTGATTGCCACACCTCGAGAGGTGCTGGCACGGCTGGTGACAAAGGAAAACTTCAGTTCTTTGATTGGTCTCGCCGAGCCTCTTCGGCTTGAGCCTGACGAGTTGCAAATGATGCTGTTGAAGAATATGATCACCAAGAATTTGAAGAACAGAACTGGTATTGATGAAGGCAGCAACAATAGCCCCGTTCAGTTCAGCGCTTTTGAAGATATACTACGTTGCTTAAGTGATACTGAATCCCGAGTTACGGCTGCTGAGTGGTTAGCCGAGAACTTCCCTTTGGGCGAAGAGAAGCTGAAGGCTCTTCAATTTGCTTTGAATGCTGCTGTGTCTGGAGGAAATGGTGGAGAGGACCCTTACAACACCTCTTTTACCGGGCATGAAGCTTTCACGAGATTGGAAACAAAAATATTGCGTGTCAAATTGGAGCAACTTCTCCGAGACGCAAGTTCTCAAACATCAAGCTTGGCTAACCTAGTAAAAGATGCGAAGCAAATGGACCAGCTCCTTGCGTTAGTATCGGAACCTAAAAAGCTCTTCCTGGAGTTATACAGACGATATGCACTATGGTTTTACGCACATAGTAGTGACAAGCTTCATACGGTCGCCACTAGCATAGCTGAGCTGCTTCAACTTCCGCAGGCGAAACTGCATGTTGAGTTGGTCCGTGAGTGGCTTTTAAAGGATGCTGTTCAAATGGATCAGTGTTCTACGGACGAAGGCAATGAAGATCCTTTTGAACTTCTCGAAGTGGAGAAACTACAGCGATCAGACGAAGATTTCGGGAACAGGATTTTGTATATTGCTAGTGCCAGTGTTAAGCGGGGCGATGCCTCAGGTGAACAGGTTATGAACTATCTTGTCGAGTTTGCGAAAGACTCGCAACCCCGAGCTGGCGTTACGTTTCGAGCGAAGATGCGAGCATTACGCGTGATCTTGCGGTTGGGTCAACTCTACCATCGCGCCGTCAACCAATACGTAAGCACCAAGTATGGTCTTGAGAGCACCGACGCATTCTTCAAAGAACTGTTGGAGTACACGAAACATTGCACACACATGGTCACATTCGAAGAGCACCGGGTTCCCTATGAAATGTCGTTTGTCATGAAGACCAATAAAGAGGTTCTCGTGCGCAGTTTTCTTCGCCGATTTTCTTTAAACAAACCGTGGGTGCTGCGCTGTGCAAGTCATCTTTTACTTCACTTCGAAGTTGGTGCCTCCGATTTGTGGGAAGATATCCTATCCAATATGCTGAAACTGGGTATGGTTCGATCTCTGGTGAACATTTTGGGCCCTTTGAGCCGGAAATCGTTCGTGCGGTCACTTGCATGCGGCCGACAAGTTTGGAAAGAGGTGCTAACCTTGCCATTGATCCATTTGAAGGATACGTACAACAAGCGTTTGATAGTCGTTGAAGATGACTCGTCTATTGAGCCGGCAGGTGGAGAGATAAAGGAAAGCTTGCTCTTTGCTAACATTTCGATTCCCAACGTAAGGTCTGCGCTAGCGAAGATGGTGTTTCTTCTTCAAAGATGCCCATTCTTGGACCAGATAGACGTGCCTGCATTCGTCATTCACCTTCGAGATCTGACTGAAATGGCCGAGGGTGAGTCGAACGGGTTGGAACTCGTCAAGCAAATGAATTTGTACGGGTTTGCCGTCAAATGTGCGATGATAATTCCTAAACCGGTTGCCCGTTTTGAAGCGCTAGTGAGAATTATTCGATCTGGTGCGTTCGGATCGGTGCTGCATGAATTGCAAGACACATCGTGCTTTCTCGATGGCGAGCAAGGCGAGAAAATTGTGAATGATGATTCTGGAGACCTCGCTGATAGCTTTCGGCTGATTCAGGAAAGTTTCGCAGAGGCTGCCAAGCGAAAAGACTATGCGGCTATCCTAGACACCCCGTTCGAGCAAGGTTTCGTTGAGTACCTTGCCGCCACGGCTGACATCGATTATCTTCTGTCTTTGCTGTACGTTGCAAATATTGACATCATTAAGAATGATATGGTATCACCTTCGGTTCTAATAGTGATTTTGTGTGTGCATTGTAGATTGGAAGGGAAGCGAATGGAGACAGCCTTATCTGCGGTCGAACTGTTCTACGAGTATCATCCCACCGCAGCTCCATCACCCGATGCTAAGAATTCACCCGATGAAAACGCGATTCAGGATCCAGCAAGCGGAAGACGGTGGGGGCTACTTGACGCGTACGTGGCATCATCAACGTCGGCGCATTTGGCACGGTTCAAAGTTGCATGACAACGAATACAGAGAAAAACTTTATCGGCGTATCTGAGCTGTTCGTCGCGGCTATCACGCCGCTGTAATATCTCTCTCATCGACGAAGTACAGGCGGAAAAACACGTAAAACCCAAAGAGAGCAGCGATGTAGCCGGCCATAAGGAAGATCGCGGTCTTGGACATCGGGGTTTCCTCTGCATCGTGGTGAACACCAGCCTGCACCTGCAAGATTCCACTGGCGTTCATGGTGAATGTGACAGGGTGAAAAAACTCACCCGACTTGCCAATTTTGTCCCGGGGCAAGGCAAAGTTGAAATAGCAAATGTGATCGTTCTCCTTTGCGATTTCCTTCTCGCCTTCATATACCTCAACCGTAAGACCACGTTGGTCGTCCTCAAAGGTCTGGAAATATTTCGTCACCGTCGTTGGAATCCGCGCATTCCTGGGTAAAATCACTTCCATGCTTCCATCCGCCGTCTCCAGCCCAATTGGCAACGGAAGGACATCCATCATGAGCACATCACGGAACACGCGCTGGTCCATACCGCTTAAGATGGCAGCTTGGATAGCAGCTCCTTCGCAAACGACTTCATCGGCGTTCACAGACATGCACAGCTCCTGCAACACAAAATACCAAATGCAACATTGTTAGTTAGCAGTAGCGGACGGAGTCATGATTTAGTGAATTGAAAACGCACTTTGCCGTCAAAAATCTCGGACATCTTGGTGCGCAAGATCGGAATACGAGTAGATCCTCCCACAAGAATCACCTCATCAATGTCCGCAGCTTCAACCTCTGCCTCCTTGAGCACGCTCGAAACGATGCGAAGGCACCTACATGGGCACACCAACAGAATTAAGTATCACCAAACCAACTTATCGAACTGCGCTAATAGAGCAACGTACTTCTTCCAGATCGGGTCGCAAAGCTGCTCGAACTTCCGGCGCACTAGCGAATACGTGAACGTCTTCACGCCGGCGATATCTTGCACCGCAATGTCGGCATAATCCTCCGTGGACAGTTCAATCTTAGCCTTCTCCACCTCCCGCTTCAGCCTCACCATGTCTGCTTCCCCCACTTGCGCTCTAGTCACATCATGATGCTTGTAAAGCACCTCGAGCAAATGGTCCACGAGGATATTATTGATATCCTCTCCTCCCAGATTCGTATCCCCCCCAATACCCAGCACTTCGAACTTGCCGTCGTCGATACTCAACAGTGACACATCCAGTGTTCCTCCTCCAAAATCAAACACCGTCACCATCTTGGTGCCCGACAAGAACAATCCGTACGCCATCGCCGCCGCAGTAGGTTCGTTCAACAGCCGCACCGCCTTGAACCCAGCCATAGACGCACTCGTGATAGTCGCTTTTCTCTGCGAGTCACTAAAGTACGCCGGTACAGTGATCACCACGTTATCCAGCTTCTTGCCATCTTCAAAGTACGCTTCCGCCGAAGCTTTCAGCTCAGCCAGAACACAGGCCGAGACCTCCTCCGGTTGCACCTGAAGATTCTTTTTGCCACCTCTCGTCACCTGCACAGCCACGTTTCCTTGGGCTGTTGGCACCACCTTGTAACCTGCGTATATCCTGGCCACGTCCGCCGCTTTGCTCTCAAACTTCTGCCCCATGAGCCTCTTGACGGAGCGGATGGTGTTCCCCAGGGGCTCACACGTCTCCAGCTCAATCGCCGCATTGCCCACATCTGCTCGTTGCGTCGTAGGGCCGAAACGCACCACGGAGGGCGTCGTACGGCCCCGATCCGAGCGGTTTTTCAGGATTTTCACGTGATTCCGCTCCACGTGCCACATGCCGACGCCTACAGACGTCAATACGGAGCGTTAGAACACGGAAATGAGCGCATACGATAGAGAAAACAACGGCGCAACGCGCGTACAGGAGTTGGTGGTGCCCAGGTCGATGCCCAGGCAGATAGAGCCGTCCGCGAAGCGCTCGGCGGCGCTGCCCCAGCTGTCGTACGTTTTGCTTGCCATTTTGACAAATGAGACGACTAAGTACGCTCTTAAGTTCGCACGGCCACACTACCTTCACATAAACCTTTCAAACTGCATATTTTGTAGCCCCGTCATGACACCAAAACATTGCAGCATTTTGAACACATTGACCAGCATGAAGGCGGTGGGGCGTCCTGCTCGGTCCAAAGGTTCGTTCGTGCCCATCGACGCGCACTTTCAGTCGGCGGCGGCACTGGAGCGGCAGAAGGTGCACTCGACCGCCATCGACTTGACGCTGGAGGACGCGTCGGCCGCTCCGCAGAAGCGCTCGCGCTCTTTCTACGAGGACTCAAGCGACGAGAGCGACCGAAACACGGCGCTGCAGCTGATCCAGCAGAGTCGGAGACGCCCAGAGGCGACGCAGACCAAGAAACGCGCCAAACGCAGCAATTCCGAGCTCTCGGAGGCCAATTTCATGGACATGACGGCCACAGGGCCGCAGGATTTGCTCGCCAGAGCCAACAAGGCGGTCTTTGGCAACAGCAGCTTCCGGCAAAACCAGAGGAAGGTCATTGAAGCCACCATGAGGGGAGAAGACTGCTTCGTGCTGATGCCTACGGGCGGCGGCAAGAGTTTGTGCTACCAGCTGCCCGCTGTTCTGTCTAAAGGGGTGACTATTGTGGTTTCTCCGCTGCTGTCGCTCATCCAGGACCAAGTCACGGCGCTGATTCAGAACTCTGGCTGCGGAATTCCAGCAGCTTTCTTGACGAGTCAGACGGCCTTGACGCTTAAAAGGTCGATCACAGCCGAGCTGAGACGACCCGTGCCCAGCGTCAAGTTGCTCTATTTGACGCCGGAGAAAATTGTCAAGTCGGCGGAGATGATGGAGCTGTTGCAGATCTTGCACCGCAATAAAAACCTCGCGAGGTTCGTGATTGATGAAGCACATTGTGTGAGCCAGTGGGGGCACGACTTTCGACCTGAGTACAGCCAGCTTGGAATGCTCAAGAAAACGTTCCCGGATGTGCCTCTAATGGCTTTGACGGCAACAGCGCCGCCAAAGGTGATTCAAGGTGTGCAGCGCTCACTGCAGATTTCAAAAGGGCACGTGTTCTCCATGAGTTTCAATCGGACAAACCTTACCTTCGAGGTGCGTGATAAGCCGCATGGCAGCGACGTAAAGGCTATGGAGGCGCTCTTCCAATTGATTTCGAAGGCATACCCGCGTGATGCAGTGGGTATCGTCTACTGCATGACTAAGCAGGACTGTGAAGACGTGGCCAACTACCTATTCGACCGCGGACTGAGCGCCGACTTTTATCATGCTGGACAATCTGCAACTGACCGGCACTTGGTGCAGGATGCCTGGCAGAACGGTCAGCTCAGCATCGTGTGCGCTACCATCGCGTACGGCATGGGCATCAACAAGCCCGACGTGCGGTACGTGATCCACTTCTCGGTAGCCAAGTCCATCGAAGGCTACTACCAAGAAGCTGGTCGTGCTGGTCGAGATGGAAAGCCATCGCAGTGTATCATTTTCTACAGCGCGCGGGACATCTCCAGACTGCGCAACATCCTGCACATGCCGCAAAAGGGCATGACCAAGACCGCACGAGCAGTTCACATGGAGAAACTCCGGGCCGTTGCTGAATACTGCGAGGACGAGACAACGTGTCGTCGCCAGCTCCTGATCTCGTACTTCGGTCAAAAGTTCCAGCGCTCGGAATGCAACCGAACGTGTGACAACTGTCGTCGCACTCAACGCGCCTCCCGCATGAATCGTTAAACACTCCGTCCTTCGCCCAGTACTCTAAACTACCTAATACCACGTCGTTTGTAGCATTACCCAGAGCCCCAAACTTTCAAGAAAGTAACAGCAAACGGAGTCTATGGTGTAGTGTACTGGGAACCAATTAGTCATTCCACTGCTTCTTGCACTGCACGCACTTGTAAAAGGTCGTGGAGGGCTCGTCCGCCGATCGGATCTGGATCTGCATGAAGTACGCCTTGTTGAACTCACAGTGAGGGCAACGAGCTGTCAAATGACACAAAAGAGCACCAGTTAGCACCCATTTCTAAACGCATTTCTATCGCTAGTAGAAATGTTTCTAAAGGACGTACTCTCGGTCTGGTCGACGTTCTCCCAGGCTTCGTCTCCGCCCAGCACGTCGTCCACCTGCTTGCGCTGCAGCGGCACCTTCTTCTCCACCTTTTCATTGATCTGGAACAGGTACGGACACGTCTGGCAAAAGAAGCGCATGCCTTCGGACTGCAGAGGGGGCGTCAGTACTAGTATAAAGATTCACAGGTCCATATATACACAACGTACGTCAGGCTCCACCAGCAGAATGTTGCCACACGAAGGACAGAAGTGCATGGGTATTGACTTTGGAAGTGGATGGATAGCGAATGGCTCGAATGGCTTTTTGAGTGCGGAATAGCGTTAAGTACGAGTTTCCCCACTCTCTCATTTTCCCATCAGGAGTGATGGTGGCTGTTGCGATCGCCGCGGCTTGGGCGCGCTGGAGGCGCTTCCACGCGCTCCAAGGCGGGTGTAAGGTGCTGGGAGTGGCGGAGAGGGAAGCGCAGTTCGAACTGGTGGCTACGGGGCTCGTTTTGACGCAGGAACAGGTGCAAGAGCTCTTTCAAGACGACGCAGAGGCGTTTGTGGCGCTGTTAAACACGCTGCCAAGGGTTGGAGAGGATGTAGAAGAAGAAGAACGCTTCCACTTTACTCTAGTAGCAGCTGCGGTGCTGCTAGACCAGTTTCTGCAGAGTTCCGAGCAGCAGAAGGAACAAGCTACGCAACTTTTGAGGGGAAAGTTAGTGAGTGGTGTGTTGCTGCCCGTGCTGCAGCGTGAACGCTACGCTTCGTTGCATCATGCAGCGCTGGGGATGATCCGGACATTGTTTCAGTTAAGTGTGCAGTGCGAAGATGCTGGAGAAGGTGTTCGTGAGCTTTTCCAGAAGGTGGAAATGTTGGTGGTGGAGAGAGAAGACGACAGTGATGAGGTGGAGGACGTGGCAGTGAGTTATGGCTCATTGTGCAGTATATTGGAGCTTTTGCTACGTCAGAAGATGGACGGGAAGGTGGTAGACAAACTGGTGGAACTTTCGATGGAGATCTGTGAGCACGCGACGAAGACCTGGAAACAGTACCCGTCATTTTTACGGGCTGTGGTGCTGCACATTGTGCCTGCAATTTTGGAGGTGTGCGTTGAGAACGATGAATCAAAGGTGAATCTTCGATTGCTGAGTATGGTGATGAACGCGTGGGAAAAGCTACAGCCGGCATCAAACGGAGTGGTTTTCCCGCAGGAGTTGCTGTATCTGGTGTGTATCATCATGCCGCGATCCCCACGTGAGCTCATCGCAGACAAGAGGCTGCAGAGGCTTGTTTGTTATGCGTTGCGAAACAACGATTCTCTGCTGCGTAAGCAAGGACTGCACGTTCTGAGGATTGCGTTTTCGCATTGTGCTCCGGTGACGGAACCGCCGACTTCCAATTCCAAGAGAAACAACTCTAAGAAGCAAGAACCGTTGTGGGTGAATACATGGCAAAACTTTCTCACGGCATCAGAAGTTATCCAGATGCATCACGAGCAGCACCTGATCGAACAAGTCTGGCCGCAGGTTGACGATTTGTTGACCAGCTTTTTGATCATTCCCGCTGAGCTGAAACAAGAACAGGAAGATGAGCAGTGGTCTGTGGAGCTAACTTTCGAATGGATGCAGAGCCTCTTGGTGCGCTTATTTGCTCACGATAACCCTGTGGTGAAACGCATGTTCATCTCAAACTTCATGGAGACTTGCGTGAAAGCTTGGACGACTTGGGAAAATCAGCGCACCAGCAGTCAGGGTGCCGATCGTATAGCTTCATTCGCCTGCACTTCTGCTTTCCAGAATTTCGTACTCGTAGATTTGCTTCGTGCCTGCAATGATCCCGTTCTTTACAAGCAAGCTCATCGCGCTAGATTCCAAACTCTCGTAGTTGATTTCCTGGTATCCTTCCTCGCTTTCCTGTTTTTCGAAGGCGAGAAGGAAAACCTGCTAGATGAATTTGTGAAAGCGATTGATGAGGCAATTTTCGGAGATAATTCTGACAGTCATTCTCCAGAGGCCTTGCTGAGCATGCTGCAAGTATTCCAGTCTTCTAAATTGAAGCATGCAGCGTCTTCCGCCTCTGCGAAAATGCTTCTCAGCGCTACAGCAGTTGACCGCCTGCGGTTTTTGTTGGATGTTCACGCAATGCAATCTTTCTCGCAAGCGATGAGAATGAAAATGCTACTTGCGCTTGCCCATGCGCTCACTGGAGGATATGTCAATGTGGCAGCGCTCTCCATGTCGACACTGGCTCGCGTTCTCATCGTGTTTACGACCAGTAGTTTGGTTAACGCTGACGGTGAAATATTGCTCCTTTTTTTTAGGTGGATCAAGACGTCTGCTGCGGCAAATAGTTCATTTGACTTCTTACCAGCTCTTTCAACCGTGCTTCAAGCGTATCTGAAGACCCAAGCTGACAGAAATGACGATGATATACTGAGTTCTTCTCAGCTGGCTAGACTGCTTTTGTTTACAGCTGATATCATCGCGGATGCCCCCGACGGCTATGATCAAGAAGGAACGCGTCAAACACGAAAGACGTCTAGCGTGATCCTGAAATCCTCTTTAAGCTCATTTTTGTCCGAGATCCCCAAACACGAATTAAATAGCTCTCGGCTTGTGATTCTGGTTGCCAAGTTCGAGCACGAAGTACAGGAACTTGCAGGAAATGGCAACTCTCGGGCAACGCGCACGGGCTTTTCGTTCTCGTTTCAACGTGATACTTTTTATGAAGACAAGGCGAGATTTTCGTATCTGTTCGACTCAGCTATGTCAGTAGTCCGAATGTGGTCGAACAACGTTGTAGTTGTTCGAGACGCAGCTTTTGGAGATCATGAAAAGGAAGAAACCATGGAGCGTATTACAGCTGCTGTTTTCGTGTTATCTCAGCTGAGCACGTACACAATGATTTCCACTGGTGACTTGAAACTAATCGCTGCTCTCGACGCTCTGTGCGAAGATCTGAAGAATATTTTGGTATCGGCTGCGAGTCGAACAATTTTTGATTTGTCGTTAGCTGCGCGATGTCTGTGCATTGTTGGCAACAATGATGATGTTGTGGATTCTTTGCAATCATTTGAAACTGACCGTATACTGCCTCTCCTTCTCGCACTTGATACGAGCCGTCGGTATAGTGGAAGGCTGGATGCGAGATGTGCGATTAGTCTAGCTGCGGACAAGTGGGTTA
>KV741940.1:269-11387 GCA_000468175.2 Phytophthora cryptogea
CCCATTGTTACATTCAACCCGGCCGGAGATCGAACCGGGGACTGCCCACGTACCTCACACATGCGACCAAGCACGAGGTTCGYGRRCGACAACAGCGGTGTGGCATAGCACCGCAGTGGCGCTGGCACGACAGGTGAGGTGGCAGGCCCCTCCACGGTGACGGTAAGGCAGTGGTGGCACAGCGATCAAAAGATGAAGGCAAAGAGTGGCAAAAGTGCCGCGACCCGGGATCGAACCATAACCTTCAGATCTTCAGTCTGACGCTCTCCCAACTGAGCTATCGAGGCGCCAAAACTCAACCCTACCTTCACGCCCCGAAATTTGCCGCTCTCGTACGCACGCTAAAACCCTTCCTGCGCCACCTCGCGCCATGCGCACGCCTTCACACATCTCCCGCCTGTCGCCATGGACCATCGCGCCACCCATCCGCTGCTGACCAGCGACAAACGGCAAGCTTCCACACGCACTCGGCACCACGCACGCCCCTCGTTTCGGCCTCTTCTAGGGGACCTAAGACACTAGAGAGGTACGACCTGAGCACTAGCCATCCATCCACCACCAGCAAGGCATACCAACGCTGTCACCCATTGTTACATTCAACCCGGCCGGAGATCGAACCGGGGACTGCCCACGTACCTCACACGTGCGACCAAGCACGAGGTTCGTGGACACAACCATGTCGTGTCAAAGTTCTCTGCTGTCGCACACCCTTTGTTATCTGCTTGAATTATTACTTCCATCCACCGCGTCGATTCTACAATTACCGTCAATGCATAGTGTCGTTCCGTTCCATACGGCCCCATGGTGTTGACATGAACAACATCAAACGGATCCACATTTCTCAAGTCCCTTGGTGGTAGTTTCCCATACTTTTGCTGCCCACCGTGCAACTTGGCTCGCTTGCATGTCATGCATTTGTTTTCGAAATCCACAATCGTGTGCTCCATGCCAGACCAATAAAAGGCTGACTTCAGGGTATGGTACTGCCGCTTTGGACCAGGGTGTACATGATTCACATGATACCATTGCACAAGCTCATCTCTGATGGTCTCTGGAATCACCACTCGCTTTTGATACGTTAGAAGTCGAGCCCCCATTGTATTTTTGATCTGGTATTCAGGATCATTCGTGTTGTTCATGCAGCTTTGGATCACAGCTTGTACAGCTTCATCGGTAGCTTGGTGTTACTTGATATAGCTTCCTTCCGACACACAATCTACTGACTCTGAGTGTGTGCATTTGGTGTTGAACAACTGTATTCGTTGTTATCCAGAAGCTGATTGGCGACAAATGATTCAGTGGGTGACTTCCAAAAAAAGCTTAAGCAGCAACATGTGTCACGGCACATATAAGGCACAAGTGGTGGCACAAATCTAGCACAAATGTGACGCAAACTTTGGTGAGACTGTTTTCACGTCTGAGCAAACTTGCGCTATCACAAGCGAAAAAATCGTACTTCTATCAGTTGTCGACTCCTATTCCGCTCACCTTCTCTACCGCTCAACACTAGAGGACGACGTGCTACCTAGCACACTTTCCAACCAGCGTTCCAGTTACCATTTCGACAATTCTCTCGTCAGCAGTGGCCTCGACCGGAAAAAAGACAAAAGGGAAGAACTTCCGCGCCGACGAAATGGATCGTACGTAAAACTTTGTCCATGTTGCAATTGAACCTGCTACTCTAACGTTTCTCGGTAGGTATGCTTGCCCTCGTCGAATCGGCTATGGGCGAGCATAGCTTCCTCGTACAACGCTCATCTACCCACTGAATGGCCTGAACGGGATGGCGATAGCCTTAGACGCAAGTTCATGTCCTTGAAGAACAAGCGCAAGCCGACTGGGGACCCAGATTGCCCAGCGGAGGTGAAACGAGCAAAGATTGCCTTCAGGAGAATCGAAGCTCGCTGCGCTGTTAGCTCGCTGAACGACGACGACTCCGATGAAGTAGAGGTGGAAGAAGATCGTGAACCTGGTAGTTCAGGCTCTACCGACACAGCTGACTATGGCCTTGAGGCCTTTGTGGGCGAGTTGGACAGCTCTGGCGTTGACACGTCGACCTGGAAAACACAACGACCGCAGCGACCGCTGGTGGCCTTGGTGAAGGCGCTACAACTCCACAGAGAGGTAATGGCGGTACTACTACAACTAGTGGTGGCGTCAACGAAGAAGGCGCCACAACGCCACCGCGAGGTGATGCTATCGCGGGGGTCAGAACGCCATCAGGTATCTCACCGAGTCGAGCCACATCTTCCACGACCCCACACTAACGGCAAGTGCTAGAGCGGGGCTAACACCGACTCAGCTAGTGCAACTTTCAAGAATCTTATCGAGAGCAAGCGACGAGAGAGTCCCGTCAACCACTTCACTGAGCTAAACTGCCCAACGCCGTATCCGACTTGATAAGCTGACGGACAAGGTGGCGGCAGATGCTTTGCCCGGGAGCCACGGAGCCGAATCAAATTTGATTGGATTATTGGTGATGATGGAGGAACTGCATCACACGTAACGACACAGCAACTAGGAATGCGCTGTCGTCTTGAGTCGCGTACATCGCAGACCACGGACTCTCCGAGGGCGAAATGAGCACACTAGCAGTCGGGTAATTCCGCTCTCGCAATGTGATACAAATACGCATGAGCGCTATTAACTTCTTTGCCCGATCCTGACGCCGGCGATGCTCTTGGTAGCTCTGTGCAGCCTGGAGTGTAGCGAGGGCTTGCATGTAGCGCCTCATACTGAACGTGCTCATTGTTGGTTGTAAATTCTGTACTGAACTTTTTCAGCTAGATGCATTCTCTACCGCAGCTTTGCGTTGTTGTTTTAGGGCAGGTCATGCACAAGCAAAACATAAACCCGTCACAAGTCGTGTATCAAGCCACACGCAAATTTGCGCTTGTGCTTCGCTTGTTACACCTCTCGTGGCATTTTTGCAAGTCACCCAGTACGCAGCTTTTGCTGTTCGTGGAAGTTACCACAGCCTTCTTGGTACAACACCTGCGCATCTCATGGTCGTGATAACGCGTAAGCTGTATGAAGCAAACTGGAACTACCTGTCCAAACGACGTTTTGATGCAATCCTGCAGGAGAACGATCGTGCAAACGCCACGCGCCTAAAGCATTTCTATAAAGTAGGAGACCATGTGATGGTGCGGATCGCTGCCACAGATCGCAAGAACAAGCATCACGAGGTGGACAAGGGGCCGTACGCAATTAAGAAAGTGCACGACAACGGAAATGTGACTTTGGATTTCGGGGCTACGCAACAACGTGTCAACATTCGCAGATTATTCCCTTGCTAAACAGCCAGCGCCATGGGGCCGAGTGACAACACCTACGAGTGACAACACCTACGACATTGGTGATCGTTGATGCCGCTGTCTGGAATGGCCTGCATTTGCTCAAGCGGCAGTTAAGCCACTTCTACATATTTTTCTTTTCTCAGATTGAAGTAGATGTAGCGGTGAACGATAGTGACTGCAAGGCAAACTAAGAAAAGAATAGCACTTCTCCTTTTACCAACTGAAGCCGAGGTCCTCTGCAAGCCAAGACTAAAGTTACCCTTGCTTAGACCCCGCTGCGAGCCAAGGGCTATCAAGCTACATCAGAATTTGCCTATAAAGACTTTGGCTGGAAACAAACGAGCGCTCTTCATCCCATGCCGGACATCTTCGAATCTCAACTTGCTCTTTACAGTAAAGCGCGTAGATAGCGAACACCTGATATGAACTGAAAGAAAGAGATATATTGAGCATTGAGGGTCTGCCTCGTCACACGAAAGTAGGAAAGCTACTGATTTAGTGCAAAATGAAGGTCATGTCGGTCGCGATCAAAGAAGAATGTAGCCAACAGTGCTCAATGGTTGCTGATCGTAGATCTCGGCGATGATCGCAGATCAACAGCTCTTGAGCCTTGGCCAGCCGAGGTCGCTTCTGGAATGGCACAGACGTCACCATGAGGTTTTGCAGTTTCGAGAAAGTTGAGAAATAAACATGCAAGCGGACCTGGCTGGGCCGAGCTTCCCGCGCTCGTCTTGACTCCCTTCGATTCTCCTGAGGGCTCGGTTTCTGGTAGATGATTGGCGGAATCCTAAACGCAGCTCGCGCAATTGTACTAATGCAGTACACTGAAAGGGCAGTGGATACATTCGCGGCTGATGCATTGCTGCAGAATATAAAGTGTTGCCCGTTCGCTATCTACGCACTTTACTGTAACGCGTTCCTCTTGCCCTACTCTAGAAATGAGGAATAATGTCCCAAAAACTGAAAACTAAGGTACATATCTGTTCTCACGTTGCTACAGAAATGCTATATGAGGTTTGAGATTCGGTTGAGTCTCAAGGCTTTCAGCGCTACACCCTATTGCAAGTTTGACTTCCTAGACCGCCACCAATGCGACGGATGGGTGGTTTGATGGAGTTGGCCGTTCGTGAGCATACACACGCAAACCAACTTTTATCAACTATAAAACTGCTGAGCATTGCTTCGTACTGAAGTTGAGAGAGTCTAACTCTATTCATGTTGTTGATTATACAGAGGCGCTGGTGAGGAAATGCTTGGCAACAATCAAAAACCAGATAATTCGAGCAGCATCTGACGAGACACCAGTCACCAACGCAGACATTGCTGTAGCGATCTTGAACGTGGGTACATTTCGCGCCACAGATGTCCAGATTATGAGCGATTAGCACGAAATATCAAAACTTGTTGCCAGGGCAAGGTCCTTGATTTCATGGATTAAGAGTGTTGAACTGGATAACCCAGACGAAGAAGAAGAAAGTGCTCAAAATTTGAAAGATATCGCAGCTACGGACATGAGAAGTTCTATCAGTTCAGGTGGGCAAAGTGTCGAGTTCGCAGAAATCGCTCGATTCGGTGGCCAAGGTTGGTTGAGCGACGAATGTATAGTTGCTGCAGCAACTAGAATCGCTTCAGAGGCGTCATGGAGTCCACCACCAAAGGTGTACGTTGCCAGCCGCACGTTTGCTACGTTTTTGAGGATGAAGATCAACGAAACAGGCTCGTTGACACAAATGACTTCATTTTCAGCAAATGTGACGAGAGCATGGTGATACTGTGCCCAATCCACATTAATATCGACGTCGCCCACTGGTGTGGCGCGGTGTTTGACATGAAGCTATATACGACCCCTTTTACAAAGAAGACTACGAAGCCGAAGTGACTACGTTGATCGAGAACGTGTACCTCCCCTGGTAAATCCTGACTATTAACTGGAAATCCGACTGTATCGGGCGTGGCGCCAACGCGATGGTTTCAGCTGTGGCATGCATGTTGCGCATTGGTTTGATCATAACTTATCCAGCCACGTTCTAGCGTCTGAAGATGCGGTAGTGACCAAGATCAAGACGCTTTCCGAAACAGAGTTGGAGAAAGTTCGCTACAAGCTGTTCTGCTACGTGCATTTTGGTATGGCCAAGAGGGGCGATAAATGAGTGTAATACAAGTTGTTCATGCATTCATCCGATAATGACATCTTCACGCGTTCACGGCAGGAACCTATATGTGAGCAACAGCCAGTATAAGACCAGTAGAGCCAGTTGGAGGTAGTTGGTGAAGAGTTGGTGAATAGTTGGAGGTAGTTGGTGAAGAGTTGGTGAATAGTTAGCGAAAGCCTATTTTTAAGACAAAAAGTGCAATATCAGTGTGATACCGGTATTGAAAAGCCATATGTTTTGATGGCTTCGTCCGATCTATGTCGAAATATTTGGTACTGCCTAACTTTTGGCAGCTGTTGGAGGCCAGGATTTTTATACATGTTGTGTCGGTTGTGATGTGGTCTACACAGGCCAGCCTCAGCCGCCACAAACTCCAACAGCCTCTCTGCGGCTGAGGGTCATGGGACCTCGGCCGAGGAGGGGGCCCTGTAATGTACCACTGCACGTCCTGTGCAAGACTTCATGCAACACCCGTTCAGAGCCTTTGTCGTCCCAGAGGTGGAAATAGAGCATCGATAACGCCTCCATCGTCCCAAAAGGGGGGGGGGGCTTGATATTTTTTATTTTGAAATGGTGTAATCATTTAAATACAACTGTATATAGTAGTGGTGTTGTGGAGTTGCAGCAGTGCAACGGATGAAGTGGGGTTTTCTGCGATTGAGTACCTTGTAGTGCATCTGCTATTTATATAGGCTGTGAACGTGTCGCAACAAGTCTTCTTAAACCCACTCTTCAATCTGCAAGCAACTTCTTCAGTGAGTTTTTCAAGTATGTATGGGTTGGTGTTGGTGTACTAACTTTGAGGACCTTATGTGCTTTGTGTGGTATGCAGGTGGCATTCGAGTATCGACTTTCTCCAACTAGATTTTCCACGTTCAGCAAGATCTCAGTCTTCTTCTCTAGTCAAGGTGAGAGTGCTTTCATTTACTTGTTCGTCGTATGGTAGTTACAGAGGCCCTAAGCGCGAGCACGATCAATCCCAATAGGACTTCGGTCAAGAAAATATCGTCGTGCTCGAATGATTGGGGCTTGTTGTAGGCAAGCATGTTATTAACTCAAAAGCTATGTTGCAGACTGTTTCTTCGTTTTGTATTGTATAGATGCCGCGTTGTACACGGGTTAAGGTCAAATTTCAGACACAAGAGCGATTACCAGCGAAGTACTCCTACTGTGGGCTTTACAGTGTGAATAACGCTTTGCAGGTTATCTACTTCTTGACGCCGGTGGTGATGCGAAAATTGCTGGTACGACTAGCTAAAGTTGAACCGGAAGTTGACTATGGCCATCCAGTGTACGGGGTCAATACGACCCAAGCTTTGCATCTCGCCCTCCAGAAGCGAGGTAAACAGCTGAACCGCCTGCTCCCTGGGTTTAAGTGCAAGGCTCTCCGTTCTGAGCTCATTGTGTCGAGCAGTGAGACCTCCCTTCTGGTCATTGGCCGTCGCCCAGGTCAACCCAAGGGCACTTGACACTGTGTTGCTCGAAGTAAGGTGGGTGAGAAGTACGTAACCTTTCCTAACCGCAAGGACGTGCTTGATGGATATTTCGAGCACATTGATGGCGTCTACTGTATTGAGGACAGTGTGTCTCATCGAGTTAAGACGTCAAAGTTGAAGTAGTTTACCGAACAGACCTTTGAAATAATTCGTACACTCCAATTGCTTTTATCATTTTCTTCTTCATGTTCTTCTCGTAAAGTTCATTATTATCATTTTATTATAATTATAATGTATTTATTTGTTTTGAAAAAGATTGTGAGTTGAATGTTCGGTAACATATTGGGGTATAGTAAGTTAGTTATTTATTTTTTTGCGTAATATTTCTAAAAGTAATTATTCGATTGTATTTGTTACCGAACTTTCTGCTTTATTTCTGATTATTTCTCTTGTTTCTTGTTTGTTTCTACAATTGCGCACAGAATTTTCGTAGGTGGGAAAATGCTGGTTTTGTCAGTGATTTTGTGAAGATGTCTGCGACCATCTCTTTTGTGTTCCAGTATTTCACTTCAAATTCTTTTCGCTCTACTTTTTCTTGTACAAAATGATATCGAATATCAATGTGTTTACTCCTTCCGTGTAATTCTGGATTATAGGATTATTTGATGCAACTCTGATTGTCTTCAAAAAGTGTGATGGCATGTGGACTTTCATTCTTTAGCTCTACTAGTAAAAACTTTAGGAATGACCTCTTGTAATGGCACAGGGCAATGTATTCTGCGTCTGTGTGGAGAGAACTGCCGTATGGTGCTTTCTGGATTGCCATGAGATTGGGCTGCCACACATGTATGTGATGAAGCCGCCGACCGAGTGTCGGGTGTCAGCGCAGTTAGCATAGTCTGCGTCTGAGTAGGCAGTGAGATAGTGTTTAGACTCGTATTGCTCAAGATTTTTGGTGCCGCCTAGTGTGTATGAGTCCAGGATTTGATCCAGGATTCGCCCAGGACGGAAAATATTCTGAGCGTGGCCTCCGTGTGTGAAAGATTCACAGTTCCATGTGTGAAAGATACGAAAAGTGAGTATGTGGTGCATCAAGCTACAAGTGAACACTAGCTAAATGACTAAAAGCAACGTGATATGGTGTCCATTTCGAGTTATGTGTCCCACCTTCTTCGACTGATGGTAGTTATGTTAGCGAGATAAGTCTTCTCTAATCAAATGACCCATTATTATGTAGTTCAATAGCTCAAATCGACGCCTTGGTAGGACTGTCATAGTTATATCTATCAGAGCGTCCTCGATGGTATGCCTGATAAACATCCAGCACACGTACACGCCGTAACTGAATTGGTCAAATTGCACAGGAGCGTTGTTCGTCGTAACGTGAAAAGATGGCAGTGCGCAGTGCTTCAAATTTCGCGCTACACCCTCAACTGCAGATGTATATGCTGTTTGGTTAAGCGGATCATAGCAAAATATTGTTCGAGCTTCAATCTTGGTGACGATGCTACACCAGTGAGCATTCCTAAAATTGAGAGGCAGCAGTATAGTGTCAACGTCTTCACTTGCGATCATATACTTGGTGCGACTAATAATTGTGCTTGGAGCTTCTGCTTTTGTGCTTCGTTTTGTGAAGGGTGCGGCGCGAATAATCCCACCGAATCTAGCTGAGGGAAAATCGAACTCTAGTCGATCACAGACAGCGCGGATGAATGCATCATTCAGATATGTTGGTGGGGTTGCTCGGTACAACATATTGAAGCTGTAATCTGGAACGTTCTCTAGTCCATCAACAAGCTCTGTCGGGTACGTCGTAATAATTTTCTCTGAAACCTCGTGAACTAAGTGATGGTACTTTGTAGGAAGGCTGCCTGCTTCCTCGCGAAGCCATTTGACAATATTCAACCCAAGATCTGCCGCCTCTTTCAGATCGGCTATTCGCTTGATAATTTCTATTTGCTCTCGAGAAAATACCCCCACTTTTTTAATGAAAATCACCTCCACTGGTGAATTTGCTTTGTGAACATCGTCATCTAGGGTGACTAGGTTGTTTCGGGTGTTCGATAACGGGAACGCGTTCACACAGGCTTGAAGTAGCTTGGGTGGTAGAAGGTAAAAGGCGTCTAAGTTGAGAATTGGAGTCTTCATCTTCTTGAAAGTAGGTTTCCGATTGTTCTCATAGCCGAACTTCACCAGTATCTCGCGCAGGCGCTTGTGAATCTCTTCCAGTCCTGGTTTTTCATTATCTAGTGAAATCACGAGATCCTTTAGGGTGGGTTCACCAGCTTCGCAACGACCCGCCTCTGTAGTATCGTACCATAACCGATCTGTTTTCTCGTCGGTCGCCGTCTTCTTCCTTTTGTTTTTAGGCCTGCCATGCTTTCTTGCTGCTGGGTTGAAAACGATCTTTATCCCATCACCTAAATACTTGTTGTTGGCTGCAATTTCACCCCTTCGTGACAATCTGAAGCACTAGAAATTGAAGAACAACGTTTTCTTAACGTCTTACGAGACTTTCTGTTTGGCTTTCGGTTATCAAAATCAGAGTCACTGGAAATCGAAGAACAATGCTCTCTTAACGTGTTCAGGGACTTCGAAGTCGAGTGCACACTTTTCGCCAGCTTCGCGTCAGTGTAGACAGTTTTAGCACCACGACCCTCAACCAAACGTGAAGAATTGCCAAGTTTCCTTTGTCTTACGTTTCGCCACTGGATCGTCAAGAAGCGGAGGAATTCATCGAATTCTGCTTCATTTTCAATATCAGCTAATTCACTGGCAATCAAATGTGTGGCTCGTACAGCTTCCAGATAACGCTCTCTGTGAGTCCGCTGCTTCAAGTCTCTTTGCGTGTCGATTTTAAAACGACGGTACTTAAACTGGCGGATTGGTTTAAGATGCACGCTATTGCTGGTCCATCTGCAGAAAAGAAATCAGCACGTTATTCAGTGTGTACAAGTTCTTAAAGCCAAAGTCCATAGACTTACCTTTCGTCGATTCGTTTCCACGGTATCAACGGCCCCGGTGCTCCTATTTTTTTCCTGTACGCAACTGCATGGCGACATGGCAATAGCATCGACAAGGCGAAAGGGCAGTCACAAGACCAATCTGAAGTCTGCAGCCGATAAGAGTGTCTGTGTCCTTCAACTATGATCACCCTCGGATCCTCTTCATCTCTCGAATATCTATACGTAGCCGCTTTGCTGACACCAGCTGCTTATTCGGGCTCGAGTTGGGTTGTCACGTAATGCGTTGTAAATCGGTGGATGTTTGAAAGCTCCTCATCGTAACTTGCGTTGACAAAACGTCCTACACGAGAACGTTGGAACTGGTACTCATTTAGTACACGCCGATCGTAAACCACGAGTGCCTTAATACATGCAGCCATGCTCATAGAGCTGTCAATACCATCCTTCAACTTACCAAAAAAGCTTTCGAGGCGGTTGTTGGTATGGGTTTTGAAATGAGGCAGTTTGGGACGGAGGTGCATCGCCCACATGACTTGTGAGGTGTTCCAGTTGCGGTCGAAGTATTCAAGAAACCCGTCAAGACCAATCCTTCTGGTCAAGTTACTCAGTGAATTATACGCCTTCGTATATTCATCCGCACGACCAGCATACATCATTTTATGGATAGCAGCATCAACTGCTGATCCGTCGTCTACTGATATTTTGCCGAACTCAGGTTTACTTCTCATCCCCTTCAGATATTTAATTGCGTGAAAGTGGCACATTAACATGCGAGCCTCCGGAAAATGACTCTGAGGGATACGAATTTGCGTTTAAATCCTTGTCCACCATGATTACGCGGAGCAACTTGCTACTTGACGAATTTGCTATTTTGAAATGATCCACAGCGCGATCCATGTGCCAGTCGCCATTCGTCTCGAGCAATGAATGCTGCACTGCAACTCCTTCTCCAAATTCATTCATCACCACGAATGTACACAATTGATAGTTATATCTACGCGCAGTGTGTCAAGGTTAGCTAACAGTTTATATCAAAGATATGGATAAACTCACCGATTCGTTTTATGAGTGCAATCAACCAAGAGCAGCTCGCTGAAACGACAGTACATGTTGCGCATGTGCGACGAAGAAAGCGAAATAACACCAGATTCTCCGGCTTCGGTCTCGTAGACGGTTGCAATGTTATCAGGATTAAATGCAGTAAACGCTGCGATTTCTGCTGCAGTTGCATCATTATCGTCGGCTGCAGACTGTTGACCAAGGT
>KV741949.1:8786-19086 GCA_000468175.2 Phytophthora cryptogea
CCGCCAAATGGCAAATGCTCGCCAGGGCATGCGCGTTGTAGTTACCATATATCGCCAAGTAGGCTCGCATTTAGTCTGGTATTTACTTGTGCACACGGCCAGCTGTACGGGCATCGCAACTGGCGACGCAAGACAGCCACGACTGATGAACATCATCATCCGTGAGAGCAGGGCGTCCTTTCTCGCTGTTTGCTTGCATGGAAGCCGCCTTGGACCTCTCAGCCCCCACGAAGAGCGTGCTCGGTCATAAACTTCTTCAGTTTCCCACAGCTGGCGTGGGATCACGACTATAGTACTTGTCAAAGGAGACCGCCGGCACGATCGTCCTTTATGCCCTGTCTTGCACGGCAACCATGCAAAGGGTCTGCTGTTAAGTTGACTGTTCCAATCCAGTGTGCACTGCTCCCAGGGCTCTCCTCTTGTTCATGGCAGCTCGAATCATTTCCACTTTTGAGCACCATCGTCCAAGTCTCGCATCCGTCACGCCGCCACTCGATTTTGCCATGAAGACCTGCGCCTTTCTCCTCAGCTTTTCCGCCTGTGTGGCCTCGCTGTGCTCGGCTTCGCTAGTCGTGGACGCGGCACCCGACCATCTTCGTGCCTACGTGCTGCCCAAGAACTACGGAGAAGCGGTGAAGATCGGCGACCAGGTCTATCGGTTCTCCGTCACGGGTCCGTCGTCTGACAACGCCTTCTCGCTGCTGCAAACGAGCGCGCCGGAGTCCACGAGCCTGGGCGTGCTTCCGCACATCCACAAGACCCACTACGAGAACTTCTACTGCACTCGCGGCCGTTTCCAGCTCTGGGCGGAGTCGTACAACTCCACGTCCTCCGAGCAGCAGACTCGCGTGCTCACGCAGGGTGACTACGGTGCCGTTCCCCACAACACCTATCATACGTTCCAGGTGCTCGACCCGGACACGCAGATGACCGGCGTCATCCAGCCCGGCGGCTTCGAGGAGCTCTTCGTGGCGCTCCGTAACTCGTGGTACAACTCCACCACGTACGCCAACTTCGAGCCTTCGCACACGAACTCGTCCGCCGGCTCCAACGCCGACACAATCTCGGCGCTGGAAGCGTACGACGTCTACGCCCAGCTGTCGTGGGAGACCCGCACTGACACGGTGAACGGTACTGCCGGAAGTGGCAATTGGCACAACGGCGCGAACGAGCTCGCGGACGACGGTCACACGCCCTTCTTCGTGGCCAAGAACTACGCTCAGAAGTACCTCAACTACGAGAACGGCTACAAGCTGCTGGCGCCCGTGCAGAAGGGTCCGCAGAGCGGCGGCAACTTCACCATGGGCACGCTCACCATGTCGGCCAAGGCCGAGAACGAGACGGCCAACACCATCACGCCCAAGCAGCCGCTGGCGTTCCAGCTCGAGGAGGGCCAGCTCTCGGTCGAGGTCGACGGCGAGTCGGTGCAGCTCATCCAGGGCGACGTGCTCTTCGTGCCGGGCAACACGACCTTCAGCTACTACGCGACGGTTCCTGTGACCAAGTTCCTGTACGTGAGCGGCGGCGCCGACGGCTTCGACCAGGACCTGCTGCAGCACAGCGTCGAATGGGACTACGTCGTGTACCCCACGTACGCCGGCTACGCGGCCTAGACTTGCGTCGTAGCCCTTTATGAGTAAATCCATGCAACCAATTCCACCTCATCCTCCGCTATCAACGCGAATTAAAAAGCGGAATAGATACGCATTTCGTTAGTCAGCAGGTACATGTAGTAGTCAGCACCAAGTCAGCTCTTCAGCTGGTCGAACGAGTCTGACGTTGTCGTGGCGTTGTGACCAGATCCAGCCAATGGGCGTGTGACACTAGAAATAGCCTCCTTTTTCGACAGTCTCAGTTGTCCACAGTGCCGATGGAGGTCAAGAAGGCGGCGGAGAGCGGCGCGGCGCTGCGGAAGCTGCTGGTGCAGGGCGTTTTCCTGTTCACGGGCGTCTTCTCCACGTGCGTGGCGCAGTTCGTCTTCTACCAGGGCGCGGGCGACCAGAAGGCCATGCTCCTGCCGCTGTGCAACTACTTGGGCATGATGCTCGTAGGTCTTTTGCCTGCTGTGGGCGTTGCAGCAGCTCAGAAGACGACGCAGAAGACGCCGAAGCAGAAAGAGAAGAAGCAGGAGAAGCAGACGCACCAGCCACAGATCAGCAGGTCTCCAGAGGATGACGTAGAGCCCGAAGTCACCTCAGCTCTGACGCCCACGAAGAGACGCTCCGTCGACTTGGAAGCGCTGGATATGGAGCTCACGCGACGCTCTGCGGCGGTGGAGGACAACCAGAAGGAGGAGGACGAGCTGCTGCTACTGGAGGAGGACTCGGACAGCAGCGACGACGACAAGAAACCCGGACTCGGACTCCGCGTGACGAAATCGTCCGTGTCGTTCTCGCTCTCCACTGTGCAGCTTTGCATCGTCGTGTCAGTCGTGCTGGACTTTGCAGGCTGCATCTTCTCCAATGTGGGACTCTCCATGGCGGGCAGCGGTCTGTACCAAGTCGTGTACTCGTCCGTGATCTGCTGGTCGGCGCTCATGTCGAGATTCATCCTCAAGAAGATTGTGTCCAAGGAGGAGTGGTTTGGCATTGCGCTCGTGACCTTCGGACTCGCGTTCAGCGCGCTCGGCGAGTCGGCGAGTGGACGTGACAACACCATTGTACTCATGGGTTGCCTCAACACGCTGATCGGCGCTGCGTTTTATGGAGGAAACTACGTCACGGGAGAGTACACGCTCAAGCTGGCGGAACGACCGCACCCGAAGGAACTGTGTCTGAAGATTGGTGCGGCGTGCGTTGCTATCATCGCAGTGTACCAGAGTATCTTTGTGCTGCCCGAGTGGGACGCACTGGTGACGAAGCCTATCGCTGAGGCCAACGGCAACACGACGCACATTGTGGCTGCGCTTGTGGCGTACGCGCTCTCCCAATTGGCTCACGGACTCACGTACTTCGTCATGCTCGGCTCCAGCGGCGCGGTCACGACCGGTATCATGCAGAGTTTGCGCGCCGTGTGCGTGTTTATCATCAGCTCGATGCTGTACTGTAGCCAGCAGGAGTCGCAGTGCTTCGACACCAAGCGCGGCGTCGCCACCCTCATCGTCGTGAGCGGAGTCATGTTCTACTCCTGGTCCAAGAGTCAGCAGGGCAAAGCCAGCGTACTCGCCCCGCCAACGTCGCTGCAGCGACCAAAGAAGGACCCCAAGACGAAGATGGTCGCAGGCAAGAACTACGTCGTCTAGGTCGCGCCGTCATTAGCGTAGCTGCGGTTGTATCTTACTTTCACAAGTTCATAACGATATTTCTCCTCCACAAGGAAACACCCATTTCTAGTCTGCTAACAAGCTCTCCGTGAGCGATTGCAGCTTCTGCAACCGCAAATTGACGTCCTCAGGAGACAAATGCTTTACTGCAGCGTTGGTAGGACGAGTCTTCACGACTCTGTGGTCTAAGGACTTGTCATCGTCACCGTCCCCGTCGAGTGAACTCGGCGTCGAGATTTCGTTGATGTTCATTCGACCACCATGACCTTCTTCTCGCTCATATTTCGCACCACCTGCAGCTGATGTGGTTTGTGACGCCACTGTCCTCTGCTTCAACGGAAGTGCTTCTTCTGTCTGTGTACTGACCGTCTCGGTGGGTGTCGGCTCTACCGGCGCAGCCACCTCGGCCAGTTTTCGTTCTTGCTCTCGCAGGGAGCTCAAGATCGTGTTCCGTTCGCGTCGTAACCGAGTCAACTCTGTGTCGCGCCGACGCACTTTTTCCTCCAGACTCGCCACACGCTCCGTCTCGTGAGCGAGAAGAGCTTCTTTCTGTCGTGCGAGATCCCGTTCGAGCTGTCGAATGTGCACCTGTTGCTTGCTGTGGTCAGCTTGCAACAATGAATGTGCTAAGCGCACATCCTGGATCTCTGTCTGCCAAATCTCCTGCTCATGCTGCAATCGCTCGAGTCCTTCAACCTCAAGCTTCGTCTTGTGCTGCTCGAATTCTTGCCTTTGAGCTAAAAGTTGCTCGTGTAGTCTCTGGATCTCCAGAAAAGCCTCGTCACGGGCAGCCTCCGCAGTTTCCCGTTGTTTCTGGGTACGACATAACTCCTCATCTTGTTCGTCTAGCTTTCGCTGGAGAATATCTTTCTGATTAGATAGTTCGCTGGTTTTTGCTTCCCATTCTCGACGAACACCGCGCACTCGGTCTCGCAGATCATGGGCATCACGTGCCAAAAGTCGACGAAGGCGCTGGCGGTCAGCTAGTAATACAGTGTTCTGCTGAACAAGTTCGGCGTGACTCAATGTCTGCAGAATCCTTCGTTCCTTCCGCCGATTGATCAGGATTTCACCTTCAGACTTCTTTGTTGGTTCCTCAGAAAAGGTAAACGGCCAGTTCGGCAAACCATTGCTTTTGACCGCGGTGCAGAGTATGCAGGAAACTCTTTCACGCGACAGCTCCAGGTCGACCCCGCTTGGCTTCACTAGCGTTATGTCACCACGATCCGTCGAGTCACCGTCATTATCTTGCAAAAGCGCAGATAGCGATACAGAGCTCTCCGGAATGAAGAATAGCATAAATTCACCCCAGGTGAGCGTGGCTGTCGCACCACCAGCGAGCGATAATTTCCGTATAGCAGTTTCCACATGCGTTACGAGTTTTGACAACTTCTTCGGACCTCCAACAGCACTAAGTACACCTGAATCTCCTAGCCGTAGAGCTTGAAGCAACACCTGTGCGCGTACCAACCCGGTATCATAAGAGTCTAATCTGTGAAAGAGTGCACGTAGAGCTGTCTCGGTTGCTGGTCTCAAAATCTTTTCATCGCCAAGCGGGGGTATTACAACGTTAGCACTGCTGCATTCGTTCTCCTTCTGTGACGTCAAGTTGCGCATCTGTTCCAGCCGATGTGCCCAAACACGTCGTTCAGCCTCTAGTGCGGCTTCACTGTTGCGTAATCGCGCCTCTCGGTGGGCTACCAGTGTTGCTGCTAGCTCGATCCGGTCCTTGGCGAGTGATAGGCGTCGTTCCAGTGCTTCCAGCCGTGCAGATCCACTAGTCAATTGTTCCACCTTGTCGCGAACAAGACCACCTGTGAACCGAACAACAGACTCAGCCAAGTGCTGAAGCTTTTCACGCTCCAAAGCCAAGCCTCGCACTGCTTGAACAGCCTTGGAGTTAGCTTGCGCCTGCCGTTCTTCAGCTTGATGAGTTGTTACAACCTCCAGGTCTCGCTGAGCTTCAAAATCAGCAGCCCGCTGCCGCCACATCTCCAGCTTTTCTTCGGAACGTGCAAGCTCGTCACAGATCTGGGCTTCTTGCTGCCGAAACTCTTGGATGCGAGTTTCATGCGCAAGCTCGCTCGATCGAGTTTGCACCAGAAGGGCAACACACTTTTCACGCCACGCTGCCATTAGTCGGGTGTATACTGCCGCCGCTGCTTCGACCGTCGGTACAACACCACTGTCATTTTTTGAAGCGATATTCAACCGAGAGTCTGCAACTTGCCCTCCAAACCGAGCTAGTGTGTGTCTCATGGTTCTATCTTGCACCGCCAAGATGCCCTCCAGCGCTTCCACGCGGCTTTTTAGCAAAGCCTCTTTCGTTTCCAAAGCAGAAGTAGTTTTATCGTCGCGAGATGAGCTAATAGCTTGGTGGTGGGTGTCTTGAAAGTCTCTCTTGGAGTAGTAGTCACTCTGCTTTTCCACAACGCTCTCGTTGCGTCCACTCGGTCTCCTAGCAGACAACACCATTGTCGCCCTCTCAAATGCTGAAAAAGCAGACGTCACTGAAGGCGTCGGTTGCTCATCGACTCTGTCAACGTCCGTTCTGAAGTCTCGATCGTTCATCCTCCTCGCTTCCTGTTCCTCTTCCTCCGCCCCTCCATTAACCTCCACCCTGAGCGACGTCAACGGCATCCGATGTACCTGTTCCTGACCCCTCTGCGTCCGCAGACTGTCGGGCGTCAACAGCCTCGTAGGCGACCGCACTGGCGACGGGTCGTTCGGTGGTGTGAACCCTCCAGCTCCTCCATTAACGTGCGTCTTGAGCTGCAACTTGGCGTACAGCTTCTCGCCCGCCGTCACGTCCTGTCCGTCCAGCGACTGCAGCTGTGGGAGCATAGCGAGTGCCTCCCGACGGTAAGTAGCCGTCTGTGCGACGGGGTTCCCGTCCATCGAAAGGTGTCGGAGCTGCGCGAGCGGCTGCAGGAAGCGCAACTCGCTCACGAGCGCCACGCGGTTGTCGCCCACGTCCAGCGTCTCCAAATGACTGCAACCGGCCAGCGGCCGCAGAGACTCGAGCGCGTTGCCGCGCACCCGCAGGAGCCGCAGCTGGGGCAGCCACTGGCCCAGCTCCAACGGCAGCGCGTGGAGGCGGTTGACGCCCAGATCCAGCTGCGACAGCGAGCGCGGCAGCAGCTGCAGGTGGCGCACATCCCGCAGCGCGTTGTGCGAGAGGTTGAGGCTCTGCAGCGACGGGTAGTCGGCCGCGATCTGCCGCGCCAGCTCGGGCGTGAGCGACTGCATAAATACCAGTACCGGTACTGGGCCCAGGCTCGATGTTGGTTTTTGTATGAAGAGAATCTGGCCCACCACGGAATTCGCCGATACTCAAATCAAGTCAAGCCGGTCGCACCACGCACGATGCGGGAGCGCGTGGGCAGCGGCGGCTCGCGTACGTCCGACATGGACGAGCTGGAGGACGTCCTGGAGGTGCGCATGACGGGCGGAAGCAACGGCAGCAGTAAGATGCTGCTGCCCCTCGTGTCCTCGCGCTTCCCGACCGCGGACGACGACGACAATGACAAGCGAGGCAAGAAACGGCGGCGGGGGGGCGTCCACTGGCTCAAGCGTCTGCGTGGCGCCATGCTCTCGTGTCTGCTGCAGACGCCTGGGGGTGCGCGCTCCGCCTGGAAGTGCGCGCTGCTACTGGGGGCGCTGGCCGTGCTGGTGCTCGGCGGCTCGGCGCTGCTGGCGCTCGAAGTCGTGGGGCGTCTGCGCTTCAACGGGTACTTTGCACCGCAGCATTCGCACAACGGACAGCTTGGCTTCTACCATGAGATGGACGTGGACATGCAGACGCTCAAGGACGCCACGATGCGGCCGGACGGGAAGCTCTTCCCGGCGTCGGCGCTGAACCCGAGAGAGGTGAAGGCGTGGGTGGCCGAGCGCAGGAAACGCACCAACGGACGCAAGTTCCTCGTGGGCTGTACGTCGCACTGGAAGGGCTACGTGCTGCGGTCCTTTCTGTCGCTCTTCCAGGAACTCAAGGGCGAGCACGGGTGGGAGGACCTGGACACGTCCGAGAACCCCATGAAAGTCATCTACGACATGGACCGCAAGCGCGCGCCGAGCGCCATGCTCTTCTGCCTCAACTCGTTCTACTACCCCATGGCGCTGCTGCAAGAGTACAACGCCTACTTCCACGAACTGCGCGCGCTCGGCACGATCATCGCCGTCTGGAACGACGACCTGCACTACTACGACCAGTTCAACCCCGTCACGCTGCGCGAGCAGATTCTGACCAAGGTCGATGTGCTCGTGGGCACCTACACGTACTTCATGGATGACTACTTTGCTCAAGTCACGAATACAGTGAACGAGCGTGATTTACCGCTGACAGTGTGGCTGCCGCACTCTTCCGGCCCGGACTTTGTCAACGCTTCGTTCAACGAGTACCCCATTAACAAGATCATCCTGTCCGGCAAGCTTGGCTCCAACTGGTATCCGTTGCGCCACTGGCTGGGCATTTATCAGCAGGACCACCGAGACATCATGGACGTGTATCAGCACTCTGGGTATTACGTAGCCGACAACCAGTCCGCCATTTACGCGTCGTATCTGCGTTCGTACCGCACGGGTATCACCACAACGCTGATCTTCCAGTACGTCATTGCCAAGATTTTTGAGATCCCTTCTACTGGAGCACTTCTGGCTGTGAACCGCGACGTGGCACCGCTACTCGCTGCGCTGGGTATGAACGAAGGCGAGCACTACGTGGGCTTTGATCGGCAAGATCCGGAGGCGCTCATTTGGTGGGCCAACGAGCCGAGCAACTGGCCCGAGATCGATCGGATCCGCCTCGCTGGCATGGAGCTTGTACGGGAGCAGCACCTCGTGACGAACCGCGTGAAGGCGCTGGACCTTTTCATGATGGAGGGCGAAGCCGTATACCAGAATCCTCCGGCGCTTCGCCTGACGAGTCCGTGCCCGTCCAAGGCGCTACCCGACGAGGACGAGTGCCAGAAGCGGTTCGACCGCGAGTCGTTCTACAAGTGCGATCGCTGGTTCTGCGGCGCGCACTCGATCGTGCCGTTCTGGGACTGAGTAGATAGATCACCTTCATGTGCGATTACAGTATACCATTTCACTTCAACTTAAGCTCTTTTCAACATTGAAGCCGCTAAATTCGATGCTTTAATGGAGCTCACACGAGTGAAAGAACTTCAAACGTTGGTCTAGAGAAGGACACCAAGCCGTGATGAAGAGTTACAGATAAGAGAGCCCTTTGCATTCTTGTCACTTGTTATCCCTCTTTTGTTTGTGGAAGTCGTAGGAATGCTCCCCGGTTCTTGTGTTCACGTCACGAAGCCCTTTTGAGGGCTGTCAGTTCTTAGGCTGCAATTGGCGTCATGATTAGCGGCTGCATCTCGAGGTCTCCATCCTCGTCCGTAGCGTGCGAGTAGTGCAGTGCACGGGGCGTGGGGAACGGAGAGAAGTCACCGAACAAATGGGGGCTCTTCTCAGTGCCCGAGAACGACGGCATGCCTCCAACTGCGAGTGGGGTCCCCTCTGCACGCTGGTAGTTGAATGTCGTGAATCGAGCAACTCGAGACGGACGAACAGTGCGGTACGTCGTGGACAGATCGCTCTTGGAACCGTAGCCTTCTTTCAGCTTGGCATCCAGGTCCATATAGGGGTTCGTCGGACGGTAAATGAAGTAAAGCGGGAGCTGCACGCCGCTGAACAGGAGACCGATCACGCTCGGAATCAACACAAACATGTCGTCGTCCACGATGGACGTGGCCACCCACATGCAGCAGTTGAGGAAAATCATGGTGCACAGATTAATGGGCAGCGAGGCAGACGACTTGGTCTCCAGCACGACCTTGATGGTGGCCAACGGCGACGCGTACATGCCGACATTGATGGTTGCGCCGATGTAGCCCAGCGTCTGCACTAGTTGGTCGTGGGTTTGGTCCGTTCTGCCAGCAATCCCCAGCACCACGTACATCGTGACCAGCGCCATGCCGACGAAGGCCGCGAAGCACGTCCGACGCGTCTCGAGCGTGTTCCGAGCCCAGCGGTAGTAGACGGCAGTGAAGACGATCCCCGCGATCTCACCCACGAGTGCCGCGGCGCAGAGCGGAAAGATGCTGCCGGTCAGCAGTCCGTAGAGCAGCCAGAGGTGGTTGTTAAAGCACATGAGCACGAGCGGGAGCAACGCCAACTGGCCGGTCGTCTTGAACTGGTGCACCCGATACATGTCCGGCGCCGGACTCAAGTTCATGCCGATCTGGATGGCGGCCGTCATCATGTGAAGCAGCGTCACGAGTGTAGAGGAACCCATGGCGTTCAGCCGGGGAGGCGAGACGGTCGGAAGACTCGACGGAGGGGGCGAGAAATCGTGGTTGGCGTTCAAATTGAAAAGTGAGGTCGAGGGGACCGAGCCAACACCTTGCTGGTGATCAGCGGCGAGACATTGCGAGGACAATTATTCGCGATGGAAAGTCTCAGCTTGGCACTGGGCTGGAAGCCTCATCCGTCAGGCTCACTCTGATTCGTCTCCGACCCGATACTTTTTTTCCTAGCTACACGAACGCTTCAACCAAAAAAGTGCTCGGTGATGGTGAGCTCGAGTCACCTGAGTATCGAAACGAGAGGCGGAGCTCCAGGACTGTCGCGGTTGTCCTTTTGTCAGGCCGACCCAGCCACGAAATGCTCGAGCGAAAGAGGATAAGAGGCGTTTGCTGCCCTGGCGATGCGTGGGCTCTCGCTTTGGTGGGCGACAGCGTGGATACAACGAAATTTCGCTCCGTTAACAGGGAGGCGGCGGACCAACAAGACCTCGCTTCTCGGAAGTACACTGTAGGTAGTACATGTAATACACGGAACGTTTGCATACCGGTGCATGCAATTCATCTCCCCATCCAACCAAGCTTTAGCCACTCCACAATGAGGTTGGCCAGCAATGTTTGCTCGTCCACTGCAACGCCTTGTACTTTGAAACTCGAAAGTGACGAGCAACTAAACCTTGGTCTACTACCACGTTGCATCACAGACCACTACCCTGCGCGTACACGACCAATTCTGGAG
>KV741949.1:19136-36380 GCA_000468175.2 Phytophthora cryptogea
TCATTAACTCAGTTATATCATGAAATAACCTGCTCGCCCTTTCGTCGTTCACTTGGCGTTTGTATTGGAAAGGGAGGACGCGTCCCTAATTGAACTTGGAATCAGAACCCCCCGCATCCTGCCGTCAGGACGCCGCCATGCACTACGAGTTCGTGGGCGCGCTGGAGGTGACGTACGGCAACGCGCTGGCGGCGGGCGGCGGCTTCCACCGCGTGACGACCGCCGAGGGCGCAGCCGCCGAGGTGTCGCCCCACACGTATCTCTGGTACAAGCTGCAGTCGTCCGAGACTCAGACTCAGACGTCTGATTCCATGGCAATCACCCACTTGCGCATCGGAGACGAGCAACCGCCAGCGGAGGACACGTGGACCAAGTTGGACAAGTCGGTGGACAGACTCAAAGGACGCTTCCTGTGGTACCAAACCACGCAGTTCACGGTCCCAGCGTCGCCCTCGAGCCACCCGAAGCAGCTGCTGCCACTCAAGGAGATTCGCGTGGTGCGAGACGCCAAGGACGCGCCCGAGGGCTTCGAGGTGCTGGAGGAGCCGCTGCTGAGCGCCTCAGAGGACGGCAGCAGTAAGAAAATTAAAAAGTGCTATTACTATTTGAGGATTGGGAGAGTACTAACATTGCTTTGTATGGCAGAGGAGCTGCGGACGTATTTGTGTTTCCGCAGGCTCAGCAGTGAAGACTTTTCCGGCTCCAAGTGGTCCATTTTGAACCAGAAGGCGGGCAATTGGATCGATGTCAAGGACTTGTCGTCCAACAAGTGGAGTGTGGCGCAGATTTTGCACCACTCGGCCTCGGAGATCCGAGTGCATATCCCGATGTGGAAGAAAGGGCGCGACGAGTTCTTGTCCCGGTCGACGTGCCGCAATCGCGTGGCCAAGCTGGGCACGCACACCGACGTGTACATGTCGCCTGCCTATCCGTTCCCGCGGAAGCAGGGCAGTATGTGGAATGCCAACATGAAGGACTTGCAGCAGGCTCGTGAACAGTTCGACAAGTACTTTTACGACCGGGAGAAGCAAAAGTCGTATTTGCCGCGACTGCTCGTCCCGTTTGTCGAGAAATCGCTCTTGTGCACGTTTCTGTCGAGTGATCTCGCTGACGAGATGAACGCGTTTCACCAGCATGTGCTGAAGAACGTCGTCGCGTGTATGCTCGGCAACGATGCCGGTACAGTGATGGTGTATATGCTGTCGTTGCTGCGCATGATCCTCAACGGCCACAATTCATGCATGTTTTTCTACATCAAGTACCCTGGGAGCTACACGGCCGCAAAATATCAGCGGCTTGTGTATACGTCGTATTTGGTGAGCCCGGACGCGCTGGCAGCGATCCCAACCCGCCACCCGTGCCGGTCATTTTATTTCATTGACAATGTCGATCTATTTGTGCAAGCAGGAGGCTTCCGTCTCATCCTCCAGCGCCTTGCCGATACTGATATTGCGCTGACAGAAGTGCTGCTTTATTGCACGATCCTTAATGAAGCGAAGCCATGTCTAACGCAACATAAGCGGCGCCGGAATTCGTCCTCGAGTCGCCGCCGCTCGACAACGGAAGCCCAAACGGAAGATTTTTTCCGAGAGTTTTTGAACGCTGCGTTTTCACGGCTAAGGCGAATGAGTGGAGAGGAGCTTAAAGATGATGACGGACTCATCGATCAGATCGTTGGCGTCTTAGATATGCTTTGTCGAGACGGGCTACTGCTCGGGGGTCGAAATACCGAGGCAGATATTGATGAGTCGGCCGCCTCCGACGGTTCTGCCTCCTTGTGTGACGTTGAGTTTGCTGAGGCAATTGAGATCTTTCATTTGGATCTCTCCAAAAAGTTTATTTGCTGTCCGTATTTGTCACAACGCCTGCTGGGCATTTCGCGCATTAACGATTTAATTTCGATGGCTCAGCGGAAGGACACTCTTCAAAGAAAGGCAAGCTTGAGTTTGCGGCGTAGTTCGTCATCATCGATTAGTACTACAACGTCGTTAAGCGCGAGTACGTCGAGTCCGGACCTATCTACGACTTCAGGCGACCAAACCGTAACAAAGTGGTTGCGTACGAAGTATATTGTGGAGTGGTTGGCAGCCTCAGATATTCTGGAGGTGATCCTAGGCGACCGAGAGAGTTGTGGAAAGTACTCGCTTCTGGAAGGAACGCATCTGGAAATTCTCAAACGCTCGAAAAAGATTTTTGGATTTGTTGCAGCGCACGGCCTCTTAACAGAGCAGCATATTGTATTAATGTGGAAAACAGCGCTCAACCAGCTCCAGTCAGGCAGAAAAACAGTGTTCGATATTTTGATCTCCCTCTGCGGTGTACTTTCAGCTGATCTGATGGATGTCATCGGGATGCTACTGACTCAAGTTCCTCTAAGTGACTATGATGAACTGGTCGTCAACTTTATCAAGCGTGTTATCATGATTGCGTCTAAGCTCGTCGTTGATGCCGAGACGGGTGGGTTTAAGATGTCCCTCACGTCTCTCGTGAGCGCTGCAGCTGGCTCGCGACACAAACTTAGTGTGAGCGCTCAAAAAGACGTGGAGATTCTCAACAAAATCGTGGGTTTATGTTGCACCCTTTACTGGAATGTAATTCTTCAAACCGAAGCACTAAATAGCAGTGCTTTGGCTCTTCGTGGGTCGATGCGAGCTGAAGTAGAAGCGGCACTTGCTGACTCGTTGAACCATGTACAAAAGCTGTGGATCTCTGCGGGATCGTCATCATCCACATCAGCAAAGGAGCAACAGCAGCTACTAAGCGAATATCTACGGAAATGTGCAGAAAACATTGAGTCTGGAACGCTGGTGGAGACATCCATGAGTTTGATTCAGCGAATCGTGGATGGTTACGGTAGTGGTAGCTCGTCCTCATTGGCAGCTTCGACTCTGTCACTAACAAGAGCGAACTCCCCTCCCACAACGTCCAGCGAGCTCCTGAAAGAGCTGAACAATGTGCATAATATTGTGTCTGTCGTTGTTGAAGCGATCAAGGATTATGTTGCTCAGTCAGATTTCACGAGCCGGAGACAAGCCGCATACCTTGCTGGAATCCAAAAGCGCTTGTCGTTTCTTGGATATATTGTGACAAAGTCGGATCTCAAGCTGCCGTTCGATGCTATTTGTCAGTTATGGGGATGCTTTAATGGCCCTGATAGCACGATGGAAGAACGCGAAGTGTTTTTTGCATGGTTCACGATGGTTATTCCCGACCCTAACAATTTTGTTCACCGGGCGTACTCAGGGCACACAGGATTTTCTGAAGCCGTGGTGAGTGAGATTTTCCAGTCTTTAATCGGGCAAGCCCCCGGTATCCAGAATGGAAGTGCTACTCAGATTTGTTTGGATATGCAGACAATGAGCAAGGAGTCATTTTGGGCGTTGGAGCGGTTATTTCGGTATGTTAACACAAGTAGTAGGCGTATCTCCTCTACTGCTGTCGTTGGTAGTACTTCTTCACGAGGAGGAACCGTAGTCGGTAACAAGGAAAACGATGACCTTTTCGTCGTAGAAGCAATGGATCTACAAGGCCTGGAGACGCTGTATGACGTAGCACTGCGCGCAGAGAGTGACGTCGTCAGTCAGCAAGCAACAAATTACTTGATATATCTTCAGCTTCACGTAGGTTCAAAACTCGTGCGTCGCGAAGTGTGGGCCGACTTCGTGGAAAGGTGCCTTTGGCGGCTAAAGGAGGAGTTGAAACGTTCTATTGACGCGTTGAAGACACGAGAGGTACTCCGTTTGTTAGTGCTGTTGAGCACTTTTCTCCACCAGTCAGTCGTGCAATCACGAGACAATCTTGGTGGAGGAACGTTTGATGGTCCGGAAGAGCTATTAGTTTATGTTCGAACTCAAGGCGGCCGCGTTGCAGCGCCGTTTCGGTATCACCTGAGGCGTACCTCACTTGTATCGGAGCTACGTGATCGAATTGCGAAGGACACTGGCCACCCTGCCGATCGAGTTCGTATTGTAAACTCGGCGAAGACTAAGTTAACAGCCCAGGGACACGGAAAATTCACGCTGGAGAAGGCTCGAGTTTTTAACTTGTCACTTCCGTCTACACGATCATCTTCGGGAAAGATGTCGTTGACCCAGACAGCCCCAGCACTTTCGCGAAAAGCGTCAAAGCAAGCCAATTTTGTGGAGGCTATTCTACTATCTAAAGTAGAAAGTGATACCAGTGGTCACACGAATCGCAGCGTGCTAGACTTCCACGGAGCAACCGGAGTTGCCGCTGCTGCTGCTGCAGGCGTAGGGGGTACTGGCAACAACAGCAGCCCTGAGAGCGACTGGCACGCGATAAAGACCGAGCTTTCAGGAAATGTCACCTGGATTGATCTTTTGTTTAAACTGCTATCCTACAGCGATGGTATAGCTGAAGAAGCCTGGAAGGTGTTAAAGCTGCTTACAACCGATGAGGAGATGGAAAAACAGACACGTACACTAAATGGCGCACTGGCTATTGATGGATCCATCCGAAAGCCCCCGAGCTCATTCGAATGGGACGTGCTGCTCGATTCAAAGTGTCCTGCGAAATTGTTGTACCAACTTGAGTTAGTGGAGAAATTTGCGCTTTGTGGTGACGGACGTGATGATGAAGATGACGACGATGATAATGAAAACGACAGCAAGGTTAATGCCAACGGTGCGGGTGGGATGGACGTTTTGATCGGTGCTGTGAATACATGGAGTGTATCTTTCCTAGAGCTTGGAGGTCTGACGCAACTCGAGAATTTCGTTTTATCATCGAACCCGCGTGAGCTACTAGGCCAAGGAACACTTTCTACCATGTGCTTATCAAAGCTTCTTAAGCTTCTTCGCCATTTTGTGTTGGTAAAGTCCAAACGAGCAGAAGAAATTGGAAATATTCTCGAAGGAACCCCCCAGCAGCTGATTAACCAACTCTTAGAAACGCTGAGCACCCTTCAATCTGGCAATAGCGCAGCCAAAGAGGCCACTTCGGCTCCACTCAGCTCTCAGAGGAGTGTGGCATTAACGCAGCAAGCCCCAGCGACTGCAGAGGATCAATCGACGTCTACGCAGCCACTCATGCTTACAGTGTATGCCAGCCCACAAGTTGAAGACCCAGACAACACTGACGATATTCCAAGCGACGCTTATTTGATGACTCGGCTGCTAGCCTGCATTGCTACTTGTAGCCTTGTTGCAAAGCAAGATGCACTACTGCTTCTGGAAAGTTATCAAGGTCATGGTGAGATTATTTTGCGTTGTCTAGTGGAAAGTCGTTTTAAGCCTGTTCGATTGGAGGCTGCCAACGCGATTGCTGCTCTATCCACGACTAGAAACAAGCTTCAAGAAGACCGTGTGCAATGTTGCAACTATTTTCTGGGTCTTCTGGGCGAATACTCTGGGCCAGTGAGTGACGAAGAATACTACAATGTATTTACACTACTTGTTACCAGTGCAGAGGATCTGACAAAATTCGCGCTACTCCCGTCTTGCCGAATCTTGTGTCATCGGATTAAGGCTTTCGAGATTACAGACGATGTCATGGGTATCGCAACGCCAGGGCACCTGTCACAGTCTGCTCGAAAAAGTAGTATAGGTGGAAATAGGCGCTGGTCTCTTGCTGGACCTGCAGCAAGCAAGCACGTCCTCCAACCCGCACCGGACGTGCTCCTGGAAGGTCAGCTGTCCACACTTCTTGCCATTATTAAACGGATTCCAGCCGTGCTTGTGGATGGTCTTCTTGATGTACAATGTGACGGGCGTAGTCTACGCGAGGTTGTGGCGCCTATTCTTCATGAGCAGGAAGGGATCTTGAACGAGCTGTTTCACGAGTGTCTTTTTGCCACGCCTGATACGCAACTGAATGGAGAGGTTCAAAGTGGAGGAGGTGAAGGCGGGGCGATTGATTTACAGGCTTCTTCTACTTCACAATATTATCTTCGCCAACCTAAGTGTCGCAGCGACTCGTGCCGAGGAATTGCCTTTGACCTTTTAGCGGAGCTCTCAATTGATAATACGGAGGGATTACGTTTTCTGCTAACACAAATGGCGAATCAGCACACTCTAGAGCGTCCTCCGGAGCCTGTAGCTTTAACCAATGCGGTCTCCACGTCAAAGCGGAAGGCCTCAAAATCGTCAAAAGATCAACTGCTGCAACGGTCCAAGTACCTTGGTTTAAAAAACCTTGGGTGCACTTGCTACTTGAACTCAACCATACAAAGCTTCTTTATGATGCCGCGCTTTCGCCGACAGGTCCTGCGCCTTCAATCAAACGGAAGTATCAGCGATAAATCTGAACCAAAGAGTCTGACGTACGAACTTCAATCGTTATTTGCGCATCTGGAGGGCAGTGCGAAGCCTTACTACAACCCGCGCGCATTCACTCGCGCCATGAAGACATGGGATGGTGAAACCGTGGATGTGAATGTCCAGCAGGATGCCAGCGAGTTTCTCACATCTTTCTTTCAGCAGATCGAGTCTGAAATGAATGGCATCAGTGCCGGGAGTAATAATCACTACACCAGTGACGAGAATATCCTGAACACATTTTTTGGTGGTGAGTTTAGCAACGAACTCGTTGCAGAAGGTGGTCGCTACAGCGAACGCTTTGAACCATTTCATTTCATTTCAGTGCCCGTTCGCGATAGGAAGAACTTAAAAGAGTCACTAGATGGGTGGGTTGAAGGTGAAAAGGTAAGTTATACGTGGGAAAAGGGCAATGGCTCGAAAACTGAAGTTGGGACCGAGGAAGACGAAAAGGTGACTTTGGAAACCCACAAGCGTATCTCGATTTCGAAGCTACCTGCGTATCTGATTATCCATCTCAAACGCTTCGAATTTGATTTTGAGAAGATGCAGCAAATCAAACTCCATGATCGCTTTGATTTCCCTACCGAGCTGGACATGTATCCGTACACTAAGGAAGGTCAAGAAGAGAAGAGAAGTACGCCATCAACTGATGGTGGGTCTACTAGCCACGACATTAGATTGAGTACGTCCTCAGACAACTCAGACGGCGGGAGATCGACTGCTCCAGAATACTCTCAGTATGAGCTGGTGGGAACTGTCGTTCACCTTGGTACTGCACACTCAGGTCACTACTACTCGTTTTTGCGTGACCAGCAAGTACCACGTGACAAGAACCAGTGGTATGAGTTTAATGATACTCTGGTGACCCCATTTGACCCTGCCCAAATTCCAGACGAGTGTTTTGGAGGTGAGGAAACGACACGTGCCCGCCATGGCTCAGCTAGTAGTGGATCTTTCTCGCAAGAGGACGATTCTTCCCTACCATCCAAGATGAAGAATCGCAGCAGCTTTATGCTGTTTTACGCAAGAGTGTCTCCTGAGCTTCGTATTGTGAACGACGAGGATACTTCTTGCGTCAGTTTCTCCAGTGCTGTACTAGTGGCTGCGTTTTGCTCCAGACTGAAAAGGCGAGCATCGTCTCGGCTAGCGCATTTGCGCAGTGTTGCCCAAGTGATTGCGCCGGAGCCAATTCGCAAACTTATTGCCATGGAGAACCGTCTATTCTGGCGAAAAAGATATCTATACGACACTCGGTGTTTGAAGTTCACGTACAACCTTCTGCGATCTTGCCTCGTGGGTCTAGAGAGCGCCAAGAATATGGCCGTGATGCCACGTTTTGAGCCAGTGGAGGTTCAGTACGAGGCCTTGCAAGTAGCCACCAAGTTTGTCTTTGGCACATTGTGGCAGGGAGGTGACGTGAGCAAGGTTCTGGAGTGGCGTCTGATTCTCCAGTCACTGTATCACTCCGATGTTGGTGGCTGTCGCTGGTTCTTGTCGACTATGGAGGCCAATGAGTCACTACTTCTAGAACTGCTAGTATTTAACGAGCACCGCGAGGTTCGCGAGCTGATGGCAAACGTGCTCTCGGAAGCGATCGTAACCACGTCGAACACGGAGTTTGAAGAGGAGGCAGGTGGAGAACGGTCGATAGCTTCCCAGGACATTCGTGAAGGGAAGAAGCGGTTACCCGCCTCTTTTGAGTTCATGTTCTTCTTGATCCAGCTGATGCCCGCGTTGCTCTCGGTTCCCGTTCACCATCATCGCCAGTACTTCCTTACCATGTACGACTTTGTCCAGACGGGACGCAACGAAGGATCTTTTCTTGTGGTGAACAGTGTCGTGGGTGCGATTGTAGCACTCCTCACTGGACTTGGAAGCACACAGCCACTACTTCAGTTGCAGCTGAAGAAGCACAAGCCGAAGCAAATTCTCAAGCGTATTGACCTCAGTGTTACGATACTGAAACTGCTGTCGGTTCTGGTTCGCTGCAGCTTACCCCCTGCAATGGATGTGGATTCGGACGCTGGCCACCCACTGATTCTCCCGGGTAACATGGTGCACGACCATGTGGATCTCACACCAGCAGACCATGGCGTCCTTCTTAATGAGCGGTTCATTACCTTGCTCACACAACGTGCGAATCACTACACCAAGGAGACGAAGCCACTGGAGCAAATTGTGAGTCATCTTTGTTGGGAGAGTAGGCGCGTGACTGCAGCATTCTTGGACAAGATCATGCATGGTGTCGAAGTGGAGGATCATCACGACGTCAAGCCGTATTTCCGTACATTCAACTCCCTGCTGAAAATTCGAGACTCGCTGGCTGCGGAACGACTCACAGATGGCCTCACTAAGCTACTTGCTGTAATGGCATCGCAACAGCGGTATTATAAGGCCACGGAGACGTCGATTGACATGCTCGCAAGGCTTGCCAAACGCCATAGTGGTGTAACTCAGTGGCTTCGAGACAACCACCAGAGTTGTGTGTGGATGGAAAAATGGCTAGTGGCCCACCGCGGGGCAGAGGGATATCTACAGCAACGCAAGACCGTTCTCGTAAAGCCCAATAGTACATCATCGTGGGTAAACGTGGGTGTAACGAGCTCGGGCCTCATCAAGGCAGTTGACCGCTCCATCGCGAAATTGTTGCCACGTGTCTGCAGCATATTAGATCCAGAAGCCAACGTGGAAACCTTCTACGATAGTGATGACAACCCCCAACGCCTCGTGGGCAAACGGGTGCGCGTGAAATGGGCCAAGGACAAGTGGTATGAAGGTACTGTTCAGCAGTTTAATGAGGACACGTACGAACACTTCGTGGCCTACGATGATGGAGACAAGCGGTCGTACCACATGTCCGAAAAGCTCTTTTACGTTGTGGACCTGACACCGTCGCCGAAACCGCGCAAGAAGAAGCAGCAGCAAGCTTGAGCCCCTGAATGTGGCAGTTGTAATAAGCCTCTTAATGCATGGCACCATGAAAATTCCTCTTGTGCGCTAACCTTGTTTTGCCCGCAGTGATCTGGACTGGTAAACAGAAGTGTGGAGTGCATTCGTGTGCAGTGATCTCGCCATTTTTGTCGTCAAAGTTGCAACGGCCAACGCTTATCGGTCTCGGCAGAAATAGGCTTCCAGCGGTGTGGATCAAGGCACAGCACTTTGAGCTTTGGTAGCCTCTGGAAGCAGCAACATGACCATCAATCCGCCGAAATGTGCTGTGAATATGGAGCAGAGGTTGGCAGCGCTGCGACGCGACCAAGAAATCGACGGGTTGAGGGTGTACCTCATCAAGTACAACCTCTTTCCGCGCAATCGAGACCCGCACAACTCGCCCATTCGGCTGGAGGAGCTGAAAGAGCTCGTCAAGCATTGGAAACTTCACCGGCAGCGCGGGTTTTGGCGCGACCATCCGGATAAAGACGACCTAGTTCGAGCTTTATTGCAGCACATCAAGAGTGAAGCAGCCAACAAGAAGCGGCGACAAGAGGCACAGGACAAATATCGTAGCAAAACGTTGAGCGGAGCCGACGATGCAAGTCCTGGCAAGATGCGAGACTTCACGACGTTTTTTGGTGGTGGCAATGCAGAAGGGGGACTTACAAGTGGTGAAGATGATCGAGATCAAACGGTGGCTGTTGCTAAGAAGAAAAACTTCGGCGGCGATCTGTTCTACCAGCGTGGTGACTACGACGAGGGACTGATCTACTTGTCACGAATCGACAAGTCTCGTTTCCAATCTGAAAGCCACAACCCGTGTCAAGATCTTTTGACGACGTCGGCCTCAGCGCCAACTCCTTTGAACCGTTTACTGCTCGGATCTCCTGATACTACTAACCTCAAACAGAAAGGTTCTGGTGTCACGGCATCAAGCGAAAAGGAGAGCGAGAAAGATCAGATGCTGTCGGTGGTGTTAACTGCCATCCCAACTGGCACCGTTAACACTGCACTTTTAACGAAAGACATGAAACTCAAGTCCGTCGAGGGGCTTTATAGCATTTCGTGCCACAAGGGGTACGAGGCGCAACTGCTGCGTGAAGGTGCACTCGTCACTCTTTCCAGCGTACTCAAGCAAGATGATCCAGCCATCCGTCTGTATGCTGCTGCTGCGATCTTAAACCTCACCCATTACGTTCCCGTGCCGCTTTCACCTCTTCAAACGCCCGTGAAGAAACCCCAAACGCAATCGTCATCGTCTTCACTGCTGGCGATGGCACCTCCACTAGCCACGAGAGATTTATACGCGAAAATGATGGACGAAAGCGTCATTGCCGCGCTTCTGGATCTCGTCCATACCCCTTACCCAACGGTTAAAGCATTGTGCGCCCGTGCACTACTACGCTTCACTATCGATGATACTCACCACTTTGCCATGGTGCATGAAGGTGTAGTGACCGCTCTCTCGCAAATTATGGCAACAGTGACTACGACCGTGGCATCGCCGCTGGCTGCACCAAATGACGTCAAGCTACTTTGTGTCTTAGCGCTTGTTAATTTATCAGGCGTCCCACGTGCTGTCACGTGTGACGCCCTATTGAACACGGTCGTTGTGCTGGCAAGACATGGAGACACTGCAACGCGCAAAATTTGTGCCCAAGCACTATTGAACCTCTCCATTCTCCCCACAACGCGCAGTGTAATTGTGGACGAAGGGGCAATAAGCGCACTCGAAGTTCTAACAAGTGTGGCGATGAAGCCAATGCAGCTTACTCTCTTGGAAACTATTACGTGTGCACTTTGCAACCTGGCCGCGGTGAAGACAAATCAGGATTCGTTGACGAAAAACAGCGCACTCAACATTTTATCGGATATCCTTGCTGGCGTTGGGGCAGAATTCCGCCAGATGCAAAAGACCACCAACTCTGACAAAGATGGTGGTGAAGGAGAAGCAGTGGTGACATCTCTCCTTTGTTCAATCCGCAAGAACTGCGTCAATGCTGTCGCGATGCTTTGTTGCAACCCGAGGATTCAAGTTCGCGTACGCAATGCAGGCTTCATTCCAAAGCTCTTGAGTATTCTCCAAAATGACGGGTATGTCGACGCGGAAGACGACTATAGTGACGATGATGAATCTTCTTCAACTGCTGGTGATCGTCGTGCGCCCACTACGTCTAATATGGCATCGCTCCAAAACAGAAGGATTGACCCTGAAACAGAAAAACTTGCTGTTGTAGCACTTGCAAACCTGGCATTGGATGATCGATGCCGGCCGACTCTCGTACAGGATGGAGCTGTGCCGATTTTTCTTAGTTTATTGCACGCCCCGGATGTGGTGGTCTCAGATGATACGCAAGCCCAACAAAATGAAAGAGCTTCGGGCAATCAGGAGGATACACGAGTTGCCACTTTGTTACTGAAGCTGGACTGTGTCACAGCGTTGAGCAACCTTCTTCTTCATCCTGCTAATTTCCAGGCGTTGGTCGACGCGGGTGTTGTGCCTGCGTTTTTGGAACTCATTCGCAATGAAGAAACGACTGCACCTGGTGCTAGTAACAGCAGCAAAGAAATCCAAAAGGCTTGTGTGTATGCAATGCTAGGGCTGGCAAAAGACCCGGGCATGAAAACACGACTTGCAGAGGCTACGCAGAAAAGGTTTGATGGAAAAGATACAGGGGATCAGATTGGCGCAATCCCGACAATGTTAACATTTGCATCAAGAAATCTGGCTAATGCTGAACTGTGCGGGGTCTGCATCAGCTTTTTGCATCACTTGTCCTCGCGAGCAGAGAACCACGAACTGCTTTTCTATGAAGGTGCTGTGGGTCTACTCGTGCGCGTACTACAAAAGCCGAGCTCAGCCGAAACACCGAACACAATTTATACTATCTGGCTGAACTGCTTGACAACGCTTTCCCACCTCGCGTCTTACACAGCTAAACGTCAATCGCTCCTCGACGACGGTGTGCTTGAGGCCATTCAGCACTTTTTGATAGTCTCAGCTGCCGACCAGCGACCACGCGATGCACTCACTGACCGGTGCATTATAAAGGCCCAGTATGCTTCATCACAAATTGTCGACAAAGTGTACGAGCTCTGCAGTGGAAGTCCTGTCCCAACAGGGGCTAGTGGCTCTGTATCTGGCCCAGTTGATGCACCGGCATTTTTTGCATGCCTTCTGTTGCTGGCCACGCAATCAGCTTCCAAGAACTCACGTCTGTCCAAGTCAACGGTGGCCTTACAGCAGCGAACAGCTCGGCGAACTGCTCTTACAGTCGCCAAAGTTGCGTTGGCGGTACCTCAAGGGCCGAGGCTGTTAGCAGAGCACGCTGATATCCCGCCTGCTCTCAACATGGTCATGCGCACGGGTATACACGAGGCTCAGGTCTGTGCAGCTATTGCTCTGTGCAACCTGGCAGCAGAACGACCGACACCAGCAAAAGGCAAACCTTTGCCACGGGTATGGCGTGACGCTACTGTTGACGACTTCATCGTCATTACACTGTTACGGGTGAACAGTCCTCAAACTAAGGGGATATGCGCCAAGGCCCTCTTTAACCTGCTTACTCACGAAGACGCCCGTGACCAGCTCATGCGTGATGGAGTACTGTATGCCCTGCTGAAACTTGCACGGCTTGAAAGTGATTCCATTCGTGACTTGGCACTTCGTGCCCTGTACAATATTTCTCTGGACTCTAAGAAGATGGCACAACTACTGGAAATGGAACTTGTGCGAATATTAGCGAAGATGTACCAAGCCGATTTGAGCAAGACCATGAAGCGACTTATGGTTGGCATTTTCAGCAATCTCTCGAGCGCTTCCAGTATTACCAGTACTGTTGCCAAGGACGCGATTGAAAGCGGGGAAGAAAACAAAAATGCCGCGGGGGGAGTTAGTGCTATCGAGCATGTTGAGTTACAGATGCTTCAAGAGGGCATTTTGGGGGTACTAAAGAACCTCGCCAAGGTTCGTGACCCAGAGATGAAGTTGTACGTCGCCAATGTTCTCTACAACTTGTCGTGTGCAAAAGAATCTCGTGTCGCTGAAATCCTAGTTCAAGACGAGAGTAACGTGTTGGGAATATTGGTGGCGGAACTCAAGTCTGAGAGTAAAGATGTCCGGAAGTATTCGGCCAAGACCCTAGCCAACCTTAGCGCGTCTTTTGTGGCTGTGCAGGTTATGACGAACGATGCTGCCTCGAGTGTCGTGAGTGTGATCAATGATGCCATGAAAGGTGGAAAAGGCAAAACTGGATCGACGCCGACGGGTGGTGGGCCTTCGACTGCCTCGCCCTCTTCCGTCTGCGTTGAAACGAACTGTGCGTGTGTATTCACGCTACGAAATCTGTTTTCACTGGAACTGAATCAGCGCAAGTTCATCGCTTGCAATGGACTTCCAACTCTAGCGGCACTTCTCACCAGCCCGGCGATGGCTTCGGAAGCTCCAACGCTACGCGTGGCAACCGACATGATCTGCTCTCTCGCTAAACTGAATGCTGGATCTAGTGGAACTGGTATGAGTGGGGGTGAAGTGACGTATGAAGAGCGTCTCGTGAAAGATGGTATTGTCCGTGCCTTAGTGGCAATTGCAAAAGGAGCTATGGACGGATCCACATCACGAGCTGAAGAAAATGCGGCCTGTATGAATATTGTTACCTCTTTGAGCAGCTTATCAATGCATTCACGGTGTCATGATGGGATGTTGCGTGATGGAGCTCTGGATGCACTCGCGGTATTGTGCGCGACCAACGCTGGGGACCCACGTGCCCCATTCAAAGGGTTGATTGGTGTGCGTGGCGAGACGTTTGCGCTACACTGCATGGTGGTGATTCGGAATTTGTCACGTCAAGAGCCTCCACTACCGCCAGCGACAGCGGGGCCTCCGTCAATCACCGCAGATAATGGGAGTGATGACGGTCGTGGCATGACAAACAAGGCTGAAGATATCCGAAGCCAGAGATTGACATCTCAGCCTGCATTGGTGCCTATCGTATTGACCCTATCGCAGTCCACGATTCCTCAGACACGCGAGCACGTTGTGGTGGCACTTTACAATATGGCACGTTTACGTCGCAGCAAGAGGCAGCTCATCAAGAACGATGCCGTAAAAGTTCTTCTGAAACTTGGGATGAACGCGGTCCTGCCTTTTAAGCGGCACGTGTGCTCGTTGGCATTACAGGCGCTTGCTATGCAGCCACCACCGCCGGTTCCAGCACAGCTACCCAACGGTTCCAATCAAGTAGCGGCTACTGCAGCTGCTACTGCAAACGCTGCTGACTGGGATGAGCCACACGTTGATAAAGTAGTTCAAGAAGGAATTGTTGCTGCGATAGCAGCACTTGCAGACTCACACCAGCATGATTTACTGGTTAGCGTGTCGACAAATTTATACGCTATCGCGGACCCTCCTCCCGCAGTAACTGAGTCGGTGGTACTTCTTCGCACCATGAATCGAGCGATTGAACAGCGTGGAGCTCCGCCTGACTGGTGCAAGGTTGTTATTACGGATCTCGCTTCGTGGCCCGAGATCGAAATGGGTAGTAGCCGATCAACAACCGCTGTGCGAGTTGACAGCGGATTCGCGCTTGGATCAGTTTCTGGTGGTCTGCCGGGGGACGATCAGGGCGAAGATTCGTACTCGGATGCCAGTGACGATGACAGTCGGAAAGGTTCATCAATGCTGCAGGGTAAAACTAGTGGCACCTCTGTGACACCGAAGAAGCAACAGCAGCCAGGACATAGTTCGACGTTAGCTCCGCCACGAATGTGTAGCTCGGACACGGTGTTGGGCTGGTTCCAGTTGCTAGCTGATCCAAAACCGGAGAAGGTTCGGGTGAACGTCGACTACGAACTTGCAGGCAGGCGAGCAGTCACACCCACCCCAGGAAGTAGCAGCACGGCTTCATCAGCATCCAGTGGTGATGAACTGCCAAAACTCCGCCCTGAGACTGCTCCAGAGGGCTCAACAGAAGATACTTTGAAGTTGGGTGGACGACCACGTGTTGGTGGAGTATCGACACTTACACAAGTCCGTCAGGATGTTGCAAGTGGTAACACGCCCAACTACCGACGTTTGACCAGCAATGGCGTTTATCGCGGGAACGATTCGGCCGCGTCTCCGATCAAATCGCCAGTAGCAAAGCGGCGATCGCACCAATTAGAGCCTTTGTCTTCCTTAACGGGTAGTTAATTAAAGCTTTAACCACTTAAATTAAAGACGGCTCTGGAGGGTTTTAGGCGTTTATTCATTATTTTAATTTTTAGAATTTCCCAACTTAAATTGGGGGCGGCTTATGTATTTGTTTCCTCCAAATAATATCCATACACTACATCCGTAAATAGTTGTCCCTCTACTAGAGGATTGAGCTGGTAGTGCTAGGCTACCGGAGGTGTCTCGGTAGTTGTCCGCGTGGCGACAACTTGTCACAATACCGAGGCACGCTGACAACTTGCTAGCATCGAGAGCTTACTGTTTATGCGTACCGTATAATGATTCTAGTATCCGACAAACCTTGATCGACCTTAGGGTAGGGTTGGCGTATTTAACCAAATGTCAGTAGTTTTCACTGACGTCGAAAGTAGTGTGGGTTACATATGTTTTATGTAACCCACACTACTTTTATTCAATCAACAACTTCGTCACCAAGGGCTTCGAATACTCAGGCGACGGCATTCTCAACTACGTCGCTGTCCTCTTGCACCTCCCCGACACTGCGATCAAGCTGCCCAAGCGCCAGCAGATCATTTGCCATAGCCGTTGTGGTTGGAAGATCGTCAATTGGCGGTGCGGCGCTGGCTTCCACGCTACGAGCGTGCGCAGGCCTGAAAATGAAGGAGAAGCCGCTTTGTATCGCTGCAGGACTGAGTGCTTCCCATGCAGCAATCACCCGCTCTGTCACATCCTTGCGCTTCGGCGCCACTAGCTTGAATTTTACGCCAGGTGCTCGAGGCTGTCAGAGCTGTGCTTGCAAGTTTTCTAGCCAACGCGCTCGCAACCGAGATTTTAACGGCATATTCCAGCTAATATCCGCCGGTTGGCACACGCTGGTGCAACCCGGCGGAACTGGAACCAGCACGACGTTGAGCTCTTCCGCACAAGCTTTCACCTCCGCTGTTTAGTGCGCGGACAGATCATCCCAAAGCAGCAGTACCCGGCGTTCTCTGTTAGGACGATCAGCGAATTGATAATGGAGGAATGCGATCGAGAGCTCTCCGCTCCACCAGCACATTACGACATTCAATCGACTTTGTAGCTCCAAGACCTCTTTCCATACGCCAGTACCAAATCCGTGACGTATCAGTTTATTAAGCGCAGCCACGTCCTCGGTTTTAGATGGCGCCGCATTTGCAATTACAAATGGAGCGTAGCGGGCCCCATACGAATCACCAAGCAGCATTACAGACACGCGCTCCTTCTCCTTTCCGGCGCACCGCACCCACACTGTTTTTGCCCCCCCCGTCCCGATATTTTCTGCTTTGGCAAGTATTAAAAAAATACGGCAGTCTGGTCGGCGTTGTAAACGCGATCGACGCCATGTTTCTCCATGAGCTGCAGCACTTTCTCTCGGAACTCTTGCCTCGCCGCAATACTATCTCCAGGTGGCTTCTGTTCTTGCCTCGTGTGGCAAGCAGATGGCGGCGTAAAAAAAAACGACGAAACGTACATGAAGCTTTCAGACAGCCCTTCCTTTGCCGCCACACTGAGTGCCTTTGTCTTGAGCATGAACGCCGACACGGGCACTCCTTCTCCACGTAATTCGTCGATCCACCGGTAAATGTTGTGCTCACCATCCTGTGACAACATTGTCGCCGTTCCCAAATCTCGGGCGAATTTCATTTGGCTTCGCTTTGTGGTCGTGCAAATCGTCTCGATTTTGGGTCGCATCTTTTCCCAAAGATCGTGTCACGCAGAGTACCCTCAACCCCAGGAAAGAACTTGCTGAGGGTGTCGTCCATGTTTTTTTTTTTAAGAAGAAGGTGGTCTATTGAACCTTAGTTAATAGCCTCCTGAAATTGTCTAAGCCTCTTAACT